>NAOQ01000191.1:75398-100665 GCA_002751075.1 Ichthyophonus hoferi | reverse complement strand
GGGCGTTGGGGTGTAAATACACATAAATAGTAAATAGATATAAACAAGTTTAATAAAACGGACTTACAGCTGAAAAGAATTGATGATGACGTAAAGCCTTGTTACTATACATAATCACAGAGGTACCCTTGGGAGCACATCCATACTGTATTGCGTAGATGGTAAATAATATAAGTATGGCAAGATAAAAAGAAAATAAAGAACGAATAAATCAAAGGATTAAGAAAGAGATAGAAAGGTACATAAAGTTAATATAGAGAGTGTGTAAATATGTCAAAAAAAGATATTATTAGAATTATTAGAATATAATAAATAAGAAAAAGGTGCAAAAGAATAATAGGTCAAAATACCCCAAAGGGTGGCAAGCAGAAATGGAAAATAAGTTAACATTGGATGACATTACCAAGTCAGGATGGTTATGATAAGCTATAGTAGTAGCCATACATAGGTATACTTAACGGCTAATAGTCCGGTTTTCTATCATGTTATCTGTATATATATGCTGGTACAAACACTACTATTGTCATAATCACCTAACAACCTAACATACACATATGGACATACAGTATTAATATCTATTTCACCTTATGGGTATCACAAGAGATGCTGGTCACACCATCCACAGAAAAATCAAACGGTTCTATTTCACATCTGTGGCCCAGTGTACAGTTAATAATTTTAAAAAAATTATATAATATATGAAAGGGGTTTTCATATCTATGATAGTTGATAGTGCCAATACTAACTATGGCCTTAATTAGTAATTGGTACTGGTATGGGGTAGGATATAGAAAAACAATTTTTTATATATGTTCGACACGGAAGAGAAAGAGAAAGAGGGAGAAGATCAAAGACAATAATAAATCCATCAATAAATACGGGGTTAACAAAAGAAGTATATGTACATATGCGAAGAACATTAGTTCTATATATCTACCAATTATTGGTCTATAAGAACGATAGAATGTACAATCATCTTGCAGGCTTGCAGAGCATCTATAAAATAAACGTTGAACTGTAAACATTGAAATACAAATTCAATGCAATGTCTAGTGAATATTTGATACCTATCAAAAGTACAAGTGTGGAGACTGGAAAGAACAGATAATGTAAACAAGTTTGTTTTCCAAATCATAAAGAGGTCTGCATATATGTGTTGCCTGCATGCATTTACACATAGATGTTATAGATCTGTGGGTAAGTGAATATGGTCTTTTAACTGTATTACAAAGAACCACGGAATAGAAAAAGATATATTTGCCCTGCATCTTTCATGAAGGGAAGAACGAAGCCACCCAGGCAACAGTCCACGTGTACACCAATTCCACGTGACTTCCCCAGTCTATATATAGTGAGTAGGATTAGTATCAATTCGATTGTCATGTATGTCCAGTAAATTGGATCGCCTAGCAGCTCTATACTCCCTGCCAGGTTACCATCCTTACTAATCTATCGCTAAACCAACTTGTGCATTAAACATCATGGGCAAATATCACAACTTCCCCGATCTGTATATGCCTTAAAAGAAAAAGAAAAATTCATTAGGACTTATTCCTATGTTCGTTAAGCTCATCGAAAGCACAAGCATGCTCGAATATGCAGAAATATATACAGTCAGAGAGGTAAATAAATACGCACTTGGCAATCTCGACTATGTCATCAATAATGCCGTGGGGAAATCCAGGTGCAGATCCACAGAGCTGCAAGTAGGATTATAAATGTAATGTAAGTACCGGACAGGGAAATCTATCTCAATCTATCTATATATCTCAATGACATAACAACCCTATTTTTAGTTTCTACTCTACCACTCCCACCTTCCCCCCACCCTCCGTCATACTTACGCACCAGTATGGTGTTACTATTAATAGCCCTCTTCATCTTCTTTAAATCAACCTTGCCAGTAATTGGATCAACAGGAACATGAATTATACGTATTCCAAAATAGCCACCGGCTTTATCAAAGGCAGCATGGGCTGTCTCTGGAATCACCCTGAAAAAGATAGATTTAAGAATATATCTTATCTCTCATACAGGGGTATATCTAGCTAGTAATATAGATCTAAGTCAAATATAAGTAAATATAGGGTTATTCCCTGTGCCCTATGTTCATTTATACTTGAGAGAGAATACCAAATTAAAGATAATAGCTAATAATATTTAAGGATTATAACCATATAAAGAAACACATAAATTCAATAAATATTCCTTTTTGTAATAATATATATCAACCTATTCGGCCGTTAGACTAGGTGATATCTTAACCTTCATGAATATAAGCCGTCTTCCATGCTAACCTATCCTTATCGCCCCCCTGCACCAGGCCACCTACATATTGGGGTTAGTGATGCCATACTGGCTATAGCCGCGGTCACGGTAGGCCTTGCAGGCCATCAGGATGGACTCGGTCCCACCAGTGGTCATTGTTCCACACGCATCATTACCCCCGTGATATAGGTTGACACACATCTGAACACAGCAGGGTTTAGAGTTAGAGCTATCAAGTATGCTTGTGTAAGATTCTGTAAGCCTTCCTGGTTTTATAGATCATATTACATACTAAAACCATGTACGATTGGTATTGCGCTTTCACATTGAATTCTACTTTCAGCTTCTAATAGCAAAATGATGGCTTGAAGGAAATTATAAGTCTAAATACACTGTACATTGCCATAGGTTGGTGACTGCTCAATTCTAAGTAATCTGAACAGAATGTAAGTAATTGTGAGGGAGAATGTACCGTACCATAATACCACAATAGGAGGCTAGTAAGGAAAGATGATTTTCTGATATGGGTTATAACGGTAGAGGTAGATAGATAGTAGAGAATGATATACCTGCACTACTTCAGCCTCCATCTTCCTTAGACCTGGGAAGACATCAGGGTGAAGAGGATTGGACCAGCAGAATAACCCATACACCTAAATGAACCCATGGTCATTGATTATCACATCAGTATCTAAGATCAGTCAGAAATGCGTATATATTGCATGTTTATGTATTTTTAGATATAAGAATGTGTACATACAAGTATGAAAATATATGAATGTTTGCAGTATATATGAATGTTTATATACCTATGTGAGCAGATAAATATGTGATACAGGTACAATATAATAACCAAACACAAGATAAAGTAGTAACCAGGTTAGGGCAATCATCTCAATTAATAACTTATTCAGTTCCTTGCCACCATGGTACACATGGGTGGGTATACAAGCATGTGCATATAGGTGTGTAGGTGAATTATATATAAATGCTAATGTGATTGTGTAAGTAAATATACATATGATACAGGCTAGTATATTCACCTCAGTTGATAACTTTCGCAGCTCCTCTCCCCCATGGTAGATCGTACCACTTACACTTCCATTCTTCCAATCAATAGTCATATCACTCAGGAACTTCACATCTTTCATCACCTGTAGGATAATAGTACAGTCAATTATATAAATTATTTAAAATTTGAATCCTTTTCTAGTAGCATATGTTATTTTTCAAAGTAAAAGGCCTTCCCTGGCTTCAATCCTGGTTGGCAGCAACAATTATCACGTAAAATATACCGTTAATTTTATGTTATATAAACATATCTTCTCAATATGATTGAATTTATTATCTTTATTAAGGCGCAATTAATTAATACTACAAGACTGTCTATAAACTATTCCAACACTCTGCCAATAATAAAGGCAAGAAAAAAATAACAATGGAAATACTTTAACAGCTCAGCTTGATATATGGCTATTTTTCTTGCTTACACTTAATTTCCATGAAAAGGTGTACTGACATAAATATATGGATGTATGTATGCCCAAACCTATTTCAAAAATACCAACACATGTCAGCTTAGTTCTTGACGTATATGTGGGTATCGGTGTTTACTTTCTGTGTTGTCCTAAGCAGATTCCACCTACCTCATCGTGAGTTGAGCCATTTTCTGGGAGTTTAGTTACAAACTTTTCTCCTTCTCTATGTACACCTAATGATGCTTCTAAAGCTTTGGCAACTTCGGCCTGTTGCGTCTCAATTTGTCGTCGCACCTGTGGAAGTTTCCTTAGGTAGAAGAACAAACTGCTCTTGATCCTATCGGTTATCGCTGAAAAAACATGTAACAGTTAGAAATGGAGATAATATGGTTATATACGCAAACAAGAACTGGCTGGCTGGGTACTAAATAGAAGCACACAAGATAATGGTATTATAGTTTTGTGAAAAATATATATTAACACCAATATAATAATGATTTAAAATGAAATGCGCAGCAACCCTTATCAACAACTACAACGTAAATACATCACAAACATCATACTATATTCTATCACGACGATCATTCCACAAGTTACCACAAGTTATATATGCAACCGCTATTTTCAAGTCAACTGCCACTAACTCAAAGAGTATAGAGTAAATTTACACTAACGTATAGGGCCCTGAGTAAGATCACTAGCTTTCTTTAATGTCCATACAGTCACCGCAGTATAGGCAATAATCTTCCAGGGCTCTACCCCAGAACAAGAAGAATTAACTGTCGCCTTGCACAAGACAAGTGCTTGTGACAATATATTTTCAGATGGCATATTGTACGGTGTTTATTTATTATTCTATGCTAACAAACATAAATTTGCTGGTTTGTTTTGTGTTCGGATTGAAATTAGCGAGTCCCTATAGCCAAAACAGGTATAAATATCAAATCAAATCAAATGCCACATTTCGTTAGCCAATAGAAAGAGGATCTAAGGAATAAATAGAATTTGTGCAAAATAATTAAAATGTTCTCGTCGATCACTATACTATTAGTGATGTATTATTACTATTATTATTACATTAATTTTATATTACTATTTCCATTACTTTATTGCCATTATTTAGTACGCATATTATTATACTATATTAAATTACATTTTATTATACGGTGCAGTATTGTTTTATACATTTTATTAAATTATTAAATTATTAATATCTTTATCTTTATACTGATAGTCCAGGTAGTAATTTTTATTATCTAAACAAATATATATAAATACAGAAAAGCAAAAAAGCACCACTTGTAGGTGTTAAATAAAGTAAAAATAAAAATATTCAATTAATTTGAGTATTTCTTTATAGAACTATAAGTCATCTAATATTATTAGGAATTACTATTATATATATATGTAGCCTGGAAAAATAGTTGGTACAATCTGTTGGCATTAAATCCAAACTGATAACCGATATCTGTTGACAAAGCAATTTACCGATTAAAAACTAATAAAATTTATTGTGTTGTAAGATTAAGGTGGAGGTCCATAGAAGGTACACAGGGAGAGCTATGTAATAATAGTTTGTTTTATTGAGCGGTAGTAATAGCCAATTGATCTGATTTGTCGGTTGAAGAGGAACATTATTCAACCAAACAACATTGGTGGACCCATGATTTCATGAGCCGCTTGTGCAGCCGAACTATTTATTCATTCGGAGTTAACAGTCTTGCAGCGTACAGCAATCAACAGGGGAAGATTCAGGAGCAGCTAGCTAAACACAACAGATGGTATTATAGTATGTGATAAGATTGATCGTGTTATTTTGTATCAGTTGTGAAGCTCACAAGGGACCTTTACACGTACACTACAACTACAAAGTAAGGCACATTTTTTACACTCAAATTTCTACCCTTGTGTAGTGTCTAAGCTACATGTGTAGACTAAGTCCTTTCTTGAACCTCAAAACTCTGTTCACGAATGTCTAACATCACTTATTTTCTTACGTAATGTAAATAGCATACCTTTTCCAGTAAGGTAGCATCCTAATCTACAATGATACCACTACTAGGAACTTTACTTGTGACGAAATATTTACAAGCTACGTCCCAATTACTTAGAATAATTCGAGGTTAGCTTTATGGTTAAATATTTCATATTTAGTTCAACATAAGCACACATATTCCTAAGTCAAACCCTTGTTTATTTCTCCTAATATTCATACTTAGTATAAATATGTCTTGAACCCCTGAAGTGCATGCAAAACAATAAAGTGTTGGAAATAATAAGTAGAAATACGAGTGTTCTGGTGACCTATATTCGTTTAGAAGGAGAGAGAATACCGAATTAAGGAGGGTTTAAACGTGTCCCTTTGCATACACGGAATACCGATATGCTAAAGCATGTCTTTCATCATTAAAAAAGCCTGCAGAACTTGTCTTGTCTTACGCAAGATGTCTAAGCAATGTGCTATCTAGACCCAAAATATTTGATTTGAAATGACTAAATCAATTGTCGCAGGACATCCGCCATGGCTATCAATTTTGATCGACCATCTAAGATTGCCATTTATAGAGGGTTTCGATGCAAATGATAAGTTTCTATGATCAAAAGTAAAACCTTATCAGTCAAAAATTTAATTTTCCAAGAAAAAAGAGTATAAATACATAAATTAAACTTTTTACGTTTTTTGATATAATAAAAAAACTGTTTCAATTTTTTTTTTTTTTTTTTTTGTTGTTTATGAGAGGTTTGTAAAATTTCCATTTTGATCGATAAACTTTTGATTGACAAGGTTTTATTTTTGATCGCGAAACTTATTGTACCATATAAAAAACTATTATTCTAATTAGTTTAAGTGATCTGAGTAATATAGAAAGAGGTATGTTTCTACTGATAACAATATGCCCAATAAAATTACCAAGATAACACTTCCACTAGTTAACTTATTTTTGTATATATAGAAGCGTATACTATACTAATCATATATGTGTAAACTATGATATGTACGTTACTAGGTTGCTGGGAAAGCTATAAGAAAGCTATGAGAATTTAACTACTCAATTTCCGATGCTTTTAGCACGGTATTGGTGTACAATTTCTTATTGTTTCAAACCTTGCGAATCTTGTGTTAGCATCGAATTAGCGATTGGAATGCGATCATTTACTTCGCAATTGTAGCAGCTTTTAACTAATATTGATTGATATGGATTTGGCAGAAAACAGTATGATTTACAGTACCTTTATTATTTATTTTGTAACTTCTTGTATATGTAAGGGTAAAAGGCAATAGATATATGTGGAAAATTCAAAAAAAAAATGGATAAATGGGAAACACTAATAGGTATATGTGTAAGGTTCTGATCGGTTGGGGTTTTGAGGTATATGATGATACTTCTCAATTATTAAGACTTTGAGGTTTGTTCGGTTAATTAGTACGTAGATTGTATAGATGAAATGAAGGAATAACTCTTATCTAATTGGATCTAAGTATAAGTCATTTGCGCCGAGCCAATTACATTGTAATCCATTATGGATTTGATTGTTCTAATTTATTAATAAAATATTAAAACCAAGGTAAATATAGCATGATATGGTATATGCTACTATATAAATTAGTATATACAGTTATATAGTAGCATGAATAGTCTAGCTATCTAATCTATCTAATCAGCAGCTATCCCAAACAACTACTTTTTAATATACGGCGGGATCCTTTGTGATTATCAGACTGAGGGCGTGCATATTTAACTTTTGACAATACTCGACGATGTTCAACCTGTATGAGACTATTAAATTACAAATTTAAACGACTTCACTGTTACAGTCTACAACTTATTAAATTTAAATAAATTTTATTCAGTTGATTTGCAATGTAATTCAATACTATCTAATTTTGCAATTTTTAAAAAAAATTATTAAACATTCATAACCCGGACCTGGCCTCCAAATAAATGTTTATGAGCAGGATTGGCTGCAGGGACTATTCTTTATCTCTAGTAGCTGTACCAAGTTTCATAATTGAGGCACTGCTTTAAGGTGAAGAAAAAGGTTAAATACATGTATCAAATTTGGGTATTCTTATTAACAATTATTATTACGTATTTAGTCCGGAAAAATAGTTGGTACAATCCTTTAGTGTCAAGTGGCAATCTAATATTATTGATCAAAATTAAAACTAGGCAGACCTTTGCTTAATTCGGGTGTTAATTTTGGTTAACACCTGCGTAGCCACCAATCCTAAATACTTTTATTGGCTAATATAAAGAGTTCTTGAAAAATCAGAGGGACCCACTAGACAGTGGCAGAGGCCCTGCGACAATATGATACGCCAGTTCAGAACAATTGTTTTGGGTCCAGTTAACACATTCCTTAGGCATCCTGCATTAAGACAAGCCTCACTGACTTGTTTAATAATAATAAATATGTCTTAGTATGTTTGTGCTCCACGTATGCAAAGGGATATGTTAAAATGATCCTTAGTTCCATAGTCCCTCTTTTTGAAAACGAATATAGGTCACTTAAACGATCCTATCTCTACTTATTATTTCCAATAAGTAATAATTATTATTATTATAATTATAGTAAAAATTAATAAAGCACTGGAAAACATAAGGAATAGCAAAATAGTTAAGGCACAAGACACGGGAATTTCAAGGAAGTGAAAAAAAAAACCAGGCAATAACGGAGATCCTTCTTCATTTTCATAGTAATCTTTCTCAATATGATAACGAGTAGATAGGTAGGCCAAATGTTTGACTAACAATTCAAATAGGTTTAACAAGACATCCTGGTCACTGGTAAATATTGTTACGTTGATTAGACCATTATATTATATTTCCTACTTGGCTTGATTATCTACTATTTATTAATGCTGCTTTTCAACTATGCCAATGAATTTAACTCAGCTCAACATTTTTATCTGTATTTTGTTTTTCTCCTTAATGCATAATAGAAAATATTAACTCACACTATAGGCATCAATTAATATTTGTCCACAACTGCAAACATATATGTCTACTTTTTTAATAGCCCTAATTCTATGTAAGCAAATACAAGGGGAAACATTGATGGAAGTCTGCCATTTGAATTCATTATTCTAAAATGATCTATCCCGAGTTGATATTTTTTGAACTTCCCGTTTTCTTTTTAGTTGATTTCTATTCGGACTTGTGCCATATTCACTAATTATACCCATATGAACCCGAAATGGTGGTTATGGTATCGGTGACGGTGACTGAGAAAAGAATGCGCCAAAATCTAGTTGATATTTAACTGTTTGTGTGCATATGGTTATCTTGCAACTCTCTTTTCCTTTTCCTTTGTCTATCTACTGCTTCTTGCTTTTTACTAATATGCATCCCACTCGTACACACCTTCATACACAACTATCTACTTCAAAAATCATCTTCAATACCTAACTTAATAATTATTTACATACATACATATATCCACACTAAAGGTAGTAAGCTTAAACATACTCTTTGTGTAATATAATTGATCAGAACGGTGTTTAGTTACCAATAGGCTTCTAGCCCCCTGATCACAGTGGGCCTTCATAAATAATATCTCTGTCTTTACTTCCATCTCATCCATACATATCAATGTACACATTGACAGATATTGTATATTCATAGGAATACATAGTTTCTACGATGCATGAAAATAAAGCAAAAGAATATATATATATATATATCTATTTATTTATTTATTGAGCAATGATTTATCTTGGATATCCAAGATATGTGGTATAATCAGGTATAAAATATAAAGGGTTGGCAATAACCAACCCCATTACTACCCTTTACCCTTCTATTCTTGTCCCATTACGTTAGAATTGGTCCCTTGTACGTGGCTATTATAAGAAAGGATCTTGCCTTGTTAGGTAAAAATACATGGGATATATTTGTCAACGCCAAGAAAAGCATTATATACCATGTAACTTTGGTAGTCAAGGTCCTTTGTCTCTCTTCTCCTCACCCCTCTGAGACTGAGAGGGAGTGATTCAAGATGGTCTCCAATCGATTATTAATTAATAAATTATTAATAAGCTGATTCTGGTGGCCTAGTCATCCAAGATAAAATAACCCTTACTAAAAGTAATATAACATCTCGTTATATATTCAAAAATCAAATAATCAACGGTTCGTTCTATTGTCCCATTGAACGTACATAATCCAGTTCTAATTCTAGGTTATGAATGCGTTCAAGGAGCATTGCTTTCTCGGTCGCCATCTGCAAATACAAGATGTTTGTGTAAGGAGAATGAGGATTATGATTGGGTGGTGGATAAAGGAATATATTAATGACTTCAAGTTGTAGAGGCAGTACGTATAATTTCAAGTGTATGACCATCGGTAGTTATGCTCTGATCTGATTACTATGTATATTTACACATGGCCTAAACGTATGTATGCATGTGATATAAATATTACAGCTATTATCTCTTACACATTTTCCCACCAAATCAAAAAAGGAGAAAGTCAAAATATAAAGATTGCTATTATAATATCAGATGAACGTAGGAAATATACTAGAAAGGCATTTATTATCCCAAAGAAAAAGAAGTGTATACGCATACACAGGGTAAAGACATAGGAAAAGGAAAAAATGTATTGATGTATATATATGGGTGCATGTGAATGAATATATACCGCAGCTACGGTGGCTTGAGAAACCTCTGTAGGTATTAGGGAAGTCATTCCTACTGAGGTAAACTCCTGTATATTCTCCAATAATCTATCAGTAAACTGCTCATTGGTTACATAAAAGCTAATCAGAAAAGATCTCACTCATGTCCACCCGCAAGAATATAGTTATATATTCAAATACACATGTACAATACTTATAAAGCTATATCTATATATGCGCCTACCTTAAAAAGATAAGTGTGAGCATAACTGAGATGTAGTAAGCAGATAGGTGAGGAAGAGAGAAAACAAAAAGATGAAAAGATCTAAAAATAAACAGAACCTAAAAGAAATTGCGCAAACATAGTAGTAATTAGTAAAAGGAGAGAGCAGGCTCGTAGAAATAGAAAAGAAAGTAAAATGGAAATATAGAATCAAGTATATATGTAGTAAAAAGACATGATAAATAGAGTGCGCGGGTTAGTAATTACATAAAATATTATTCATTATTTTCAATTAATTTATTAATACATATTTAATTTTTATTACAGCCATGAGAAATGTATTATATTATGTATATATATATGTATGTATGTATCAATATGAATGGCACAACCTACCAACTCCATATTTGCCACAATGCCACATGCCTGTAGCGAGGTACTATCTAAGCTATTGGGTAATGCATTACCACAATGTGTCACTGATAGCTGTGGTGCATACACACCCTTTTCCCGTACCAGTTTCTGAACTTTCTCCTGCATATGATTACACCTTCAATATACATAGTCTGGATCACTTTCAAGATAGGCTCTCAATTTTGTACAAAAACTATATGAGGGGTGTAGGTTCATCCACAAAGAGATAAAATAGTACACATCACTGCACTGGCTAGCCAATCAAGCCAATGCACTTGCTTCTTTATAAAACACCCTTTCCCAAGTATATGGCAAGATTCTCCACAATAAACAGTGGTAACGGCTCTTATTGGTTCAATATATGTCCCATGTCACTGTCATACCATAGTAACCCTATAATATATAACATTACGCATTTCCACTCTCGCTTTTTTCTTTTTCCAATCACCATACAAGGATACTACATATATACACATACATATGTCTGCATCCATGAACATACATGTGTATAGCTACAAAAAAAAATAGCACATACAAAACAAGAATAAGGTTGTCCTCTGCACATACCTTCAGAGACCGAAGCGTTTCCTGCAACGTAACTGCTACAGGACTTCTAATAGTAATTTTGTTCACTGTGACGAATACATAGGTAGACACTATCTCACCCACGGTTCCACAATGCGAGCAACCTGTCACTGAAGGAGACTGTGGTTGGTCGAGTAAGTGAAAGGATTCTGGCTTGTTGATAAACCCTGTGTGTATGCAGTATATGTGAGTATGACGGTGTGCTTGAATGTTGATATGGTTTGTATCTATGCAGGTTGCTATTTGTACGTTCTTTCGTGGGTTCACGCAGAAAGTTAAAATTCTTTGGCAATATTAGAACAGGAAAGAAGGCTTTCATGTCGTTTGTTATCAAAATTCGCTATTAACCTTCTCCGCCACTTGCAATGCATGGGAAAAGACTATCCGCGTAACCTTACTCAAGTACGTATGTAAATAGGAACCATCTAGCTGTATGATATGAAGCATGCTTCGTGGAAAGATATTGAGAGGTAGCTGTCCATGATAAACAGCAATTAGATATCTTTGAGGTGCCAGCCACTGCACCTAAACGAAAATTGACATAACCGCTAGAGGAACAACTAAATCAACAAAGAACAGGCTGGAAAATAAAAGAAACTTAGTAGAGAAAAATATGGGACGCTGAGAGGACTGGCTGGCTGGAGCAGATAGAACGCAGATAGGCTGATACTCCAAAATTACAGTAAAATATTATAAAACCCTTGAGTTTTGCGCATTACACACCTATATTCTCTTGTAAGCGACACTTGAATTTTTTAGCATAGTTCATAGCGTCGTCATAATCATCAGCAAAACGTTTCACTCCAAAGGACTCCATTGTAAATAGGCGAAGGTACCAAGACTGTGTTTTCACCTGTTATATATAATGACAAGAAAGGAATACGAAATGTATGTATATTTTATATATAATGTTAGGCTACTCATCAAAAAATGTTATTTGCCATTTTCCCCTTTTTGGTTATAAATATGCTACAAAAAAGTGGGGTATTAAATGAAAAAAAAGGTACTCTATTCGTTACGGCTGTAACGCTATACCTTTGTTGTTAATAGCATATAATGATAGATAGAGGTACTATACATAGAGGTAAGTAATAGGATAAGATCTTATCACCTTATCTCAGATCCTCTATCTGTTATATTAAATTTTCCTTTTTAGTGGCTATCGTTAACGTGGTGGCGCCAAATATCACACACATGTCAACCAACAACTATCGATTGATTTGACATGTGCGTCTAATATATCCCTTTATATCAGGCCAAATCGTGTAATATTTTTTAATAAAATACTGTTTTATCATACATGTAATTCGAATGAGCCTGCTATGTAAGCAATATTCAAAAATATCTAGTAAAATTATGCAAATAAATGCACATATAAGACATCGTCTAGGGCCAAGTATCTTTTGATCTATGAGAATTATAACCTTTTTAGTTGATATTAGAATCTGTCAGTTCTAGCGATTTGTCCATAGCTGTCGAGATCTCCAATTATATATTTGATGTCGTTAATTTTGCTGGAACAGCAGTAATAAAAGTCACTTGATCGTATCTGCCTTTAAGGTATATTTGTTGTGTTAGAAATTCTATGGAAGGCCCATAAACCGACTCTCTAGGTGACTGGCCGAAACAACTATACTTCAGTTCTAATTTAGAAAGAATCGACGATTTGATTCGCTTGGATGCGAATGTGGTTATTGCACAATGAGATACATCAGTAAGGGGTGATATATTACGAAATAAATAATAACTACTATGACGATTCAGTCTTAGTTGTCTGAGTTCTGAACGAGCGAGAGATCAGGACACTGATTATCATATGAGTGCTAACGGTGGATTTGACATTACAATAACGGTGTGGTTATGACATACATAAAATTAAATGCAAAGTACTTGTGTGTTGCGAGAACTTCGTATTTTTGCTACTGATTACTGCGTATGTGCGAGCGAGTCGTGCTTTTTTGTTACTCGTGTTCCTGCATATATGTGAGCGGGAGTCCTTTATTGTTGATTTTTGTTTTCTTTAATACTTTGTTTTACCGCGGGTGTTATTTTTTGGGTTACCACCCATAGAGTTGTGTTCAATAATTTAAATGGGGCCATTCATAAATATTCTTATTGACTAATATAATTCATAAAAGATAACAGAGGCCCACCCACTAGGAATGTCTGATCCTATCTCGATAATCTTACAGTAAACTTATTTAAATGGCTCATTGGCCAATTCACTCATGCAAGTGCTTGCAAACTATATATCGACAAATCAATTTGAACTATTTCAGAGTTAACGACGTTGGTTTAAACCACCAATATACAGACCTGGTAAATAGTTTATTTTTATTTTCATACTTTAAAAGTTCAAGCGTAGCTTCTAATTATGTCAACAGAACCCTTTTCCACACAATTTGGTTTTAGATTGAATCCATTAAGAAGTATGTCTGACTAAGTTTAACAACATTTCCAGCAATAATAATAAAAAACAATTCAAAATTGATGTATTAGTTTAAAAACATATTTTATATATTTATTTAGACCCTATTATAATTTTTAAGCATTTGGAGCTTTCAAAATAAAGAATAGATAGTGTGTACGCATATACCATGTGTATATGCGCACTTATCATTAAAGGTCTTCAGGCAAAATTCAATTAAAACTGGGAGCTTACCTAATATACGTATACGTATATATCTATCACAAAAGAAAACAATTTTTGGAACATACATTTATATTCGTATGATAGTCTCTTGGCAGCAGTTTGAATATGTATGCCTCACACTTTAAGACGACATCATTGTAATCTTGGAATTTAGAGTACAAGATGTAATGACCCAAATCTTACACAGAGATCGCATTCCACAAGAATAAACCGAAACGGACTTTCTTCCCTTACGACCTCATTGCTTGAGTTTGGGAACCCATTGTATTATAATCATTTCTCAGGGTAAACAAGACACCTCCGGTGCAATACCTTGGGCTAGCATACCAGTTGCCTACAAGCTTCTAGAAGTCTATATTACATTGATACCCGGATATAGATTAAATATTCTGATCGGCTTGATGTGACAAGCCCTGCCTAGTATGTATATGTTGGTATCATAGTAATAAAATCAAGCATTATTACAAGGCTCCTACTCAAACCTTGGGTAACATATCTACGGGTTAAATCTATGCACAAATAAAAACACTAAGCAGACACCCCACCCCAAAATAAAGAACCAGAGCAAAACCATAATACTACAGTATGCTAAATGTGGCTTATTAAACAATGTGCAGTACTTAACCCGGACCATCCCTCTAAAAGAGTTCCATGTCCGAGCTAGCTGAAGAAGGGGAACAGAGTCGATACATGTTGGGCTCCAAACATAACTTTGAAAAAGAGCCATGACCTTGTGCCTGTCTGAAAAAGAAAAAGGTGTAAATGAGTAAAAGTTCGTTTAAATTCGAAAAGAAATGCCTATTAATATATATATATATATATATCAGCTTGTTTCTCTCTTTCTGAATAAGAGCTGTGTTCTCCTTATCATAGAATGAAGTAAAAATATAAATGCTATACTTCGATGTCCCTGCAATAAAATTATGTGTTGAGGTATTTTACTGGATTTTATATCTAATGGGTCTAACTAGTTATACTATTAAGCAGGTAGAAAGATTACGAGAAAATGAGACCTGTCAAGGTATACATGTACTGCTTGATAAAACTGTGACACAATAAATCGGATAGATATACTGATGGATAAGAGAATATTTAAATACCAAGATAATATATAAATATGTATGTATGTATGTATGCGTAAATAAGTGCATGTAGTAGGATGTGTTGAATAAAAAACTCTTAGAAAAATTCAATAAGTATATTAGGAAGATTCACATATGATTCCAAATAGATACTAACTATCAATGCTTGATAGTGAAATGCAACCTCAAACTATAAAACCACCCCATTCATCTAACAAGCACATATACAATATAGTAATCGTTAAAACTATTCTGAATGTGCATCTTCTGGCCATATATAAATTTTTGCAAAAGTGATGAGAAAACCACTCCAATTGAGAGAGAAAAGCTTAATAGTGTGGATTAGCCTAACAGGGATAATATGTAGAAAAAGCCTTGTATGTGGAAAGAATAAGGCATTGTAACTAGCTTGAAGAGGAGACTACTTGGTGCTAAAAAAATAAATAAAAATAAAACAATGCTAGCACAGGGGTATATATGTAAGATGTAATAGTAGGTGGATCAACCATGAAACATTACTTTAAAGAAAAAAAGAAGATAAAGATCTTCAAAAAATAAAGCACGAAGAAATCTAGAAACCGTATGCGAGTTAAAAGGTAAGAAAGGGGATTATACTTATTATATATATACAGCACTAATGCACCACAGCGTTGATGGGAGCAGCCTTTATCTGGGTCCAATCATGAGAGCTATCCTTGGTGCTATCAACATCGCCAATCACCGCACTATGGGGCAGTAAGTGTGAACGGGTGACCTTTTCCCCTTCTTTCTAACTCCATATACGTATATATATTGCATTCTATAGGTCTCTGTGTAAGCATGCCTCAGTTCTTGGTTGTATCTTTCATTCTTTATTTTCCGCCTGTTAATATAGCTCTCTACATATACTTACATGTATATACATCCTCATTCAACGCTCCTCTCGCAGCACCCCCCCCACCCCCCAACCCCAAAACCTGACCTTTTAAGTATATATCAAAGTGTAGTGATAGGGAAACTGGGCAACTATTTTTAGATTTATTTTATCAAAGTTACTGTTAGTAATCTTGATTTACCATACGCTAGTTATAGCCCCTACTTTTCCCGTTGTGCGGCCACTAAAATGGTGCTCTTTAATTGCAGTAAACGTAAAACGCATAACCTTGTAACAATGTATATTGCAACAAATAGATGGATAAAAAAATGTTGAGTTGTAATAGCAATAAACAGAGAAAACCCCCATTTTGATAGGTCATATCGTATAATATTTTTATGGATATGGAAATAGATGCATAGCAAATAGAACTGAGGATGTAAAATAAGAAAAAACATTATGCCTAAAAGACTCACATGTTGTCTCCTCTGACAATATACAGCCCAAGGTTTACTTCCTCTACTCCTTCAAGCAGAGAAAAGACTCTCTCGCAACATTGATCTAAAATCACATTGACGTTCTGGTCAAAGCCCTTTAAGGTTCCCTGATTGGGCCACCATGCTATTAACATAATAAAACAAAAACAGTGGTGAGAAAGACTGTGCTTGATGCATTACATAGGTAGACAATGCATACTGTAATGTAATGTAGCACAACAGAATATAATATAACAAAATACAATGCAATACAATATAATGTAATATAATGAAACACAGTATAATATAATGTAATATTTTCAAATTGGCATACAAATAGTGAATCTATGTTATATCTGACGGTTAACCTACGGGGTAAGATTTACTTTCTAAGGCATATAATTTATTATTAAAGGTGTATAACCATGCATAATCTAATTAGATGAAGGCTTACATTGACAGCATACTATGCAGTTTAAGTGCTAGCTTGAGTACACTACATATCTAAAAATATGCATCATATACAGCAACATATGTGTCCATTTCCAAAGGATAAATTCCGCCTCAAAAAGATGAATTCATTTGCAATAATGTGTTTGTTCGTGCTTGTGAAGAGGGAATGGGTGTGGGGATGCCTACCATGATGATACGTCCATCGTTGGTCAATATCATAACAGGGTCTGAATATCTAATTAAGGTAAACTAATTGAAATTGTAATTGCACTTTAAACATGCAAATGCCTAATCAAAAGTGAAAATGATCTTGCACATCCGCAGGGAAAAATAATATACATGTTTATATAGTTATAGGATTATAAGAAGAGGAAGGATAATAAATATATGCAAAGATAACAGTATAGGATTTAAGGAGCAATAAGGCTAACCATATTGAGATTTTCAAATGCAAATAAGACATTAGAAACACGTAAACCATGGACATTTACAGACCCATAAGCGTGGGTATGTTATGTAACATACGTACATGCTTACAGTAAAATACTTTGCCAAACTTTACCTATGAAAATAAACACCTGTATATCAACATATACACATCAACACATAACCCCTAATTGCACCCATGAAGAGAAAGATACGATCGACTAAATTCTCTAGGGTTCCTCCTGAACGTGGCTGAGACTCTGCGAGAAAAAGATAAATAATCAAAAAAAAAAAAGTTGCAACCCCTTTGAACAAACTTAGTATAACTTGACGTATCCGCAGCACAGCCATCCCTCCACCTTCCCTTCCCCTTATCTATCTGCCCCACCCTCTCCTATGTCTAGCCGTATTTCTCGATGCAAGCACCTATTTGGGCTACCTGTTTGTTGCATGCACACGTTCGCAATGTGTGCTAGTTATGTACATTAACTAGTATACAGGAGAGAAGAGATAGGATAAGAACAAAATGCATAAAAAGATAAGAATTAAAAAGTGACGTAGAAAAATGTCAACTCTTAGATAAGAAACGTAGGCACGCAAACTCAGAATGGGTAATAAAAAAGGAACTAGCCCAATGAGTAAACGAAAGAGAATGGTAGAACGCAATGCTAATTAACTCACCCATGTTGTTGTTTTAAGACTAACTAAATAGCTTTAAAGACTACAATAATATCTATTATTCCTTTACTAATGTTTTGGCAACTTAGTATATGCATATATATCTAGATAACGAGATTATATTTAGGTATCACTAATGAATGAATTACAATCGCGTGGCACGATAAAATCAATTTCGTCATAATTTTGCAGGAATAATTGTAGAATATCCTGTAATTTCCTAGATTTATTTTAGTTTGAAAAAACAAAATCTCACGTTTTCCTACGGGTATTTATAGTGGCTTTCAATACGTGAGATCGGGTAGGGATTAACATAAGAAATGTCTATAGAATTGGAGTGCATAAATAATAAGCCGCTTCAGATCATATTATGCAGTCCAGATAACTCATTGCTTAGGCTTCCTGCCTAACACAAGTCCTACTGACTTGTTTACTAATAAAAATATGTCTTTGTACTCCGTGTATACAAAGGAATACGTTAAAATGCCCTATAATTGATACTTCCTCTCCTTCCAAACAAGTACAATTCAAAGGAACACTCCTCCCTCTACTTATTATTCCTACCAACTAGTATGAAACATGTCTGATATGATTGAAACAGTGTTACCAGATTTTGACACAGGGAAATTATTTTATATATTTTCAGTGTCAGAACAATGTATTTTTGATAATGTTTTATTCATTTCATGTCGCTAAATGTAACATTGTAACAAGTTTGGTAACCATTAACTTCGATGGAAAGTCATGGAGAAGATGTGGTGACAAAAGAGGTCTTATATTAGCTAAGAGAATAAATAACTTAAAAAACATTGAGATTTGAATCTATGTCCAATTCACTAATTCACTGGTAAATTAAATCAGAAGATAGTGTCGTCATCCGCTATTTTATGTTTACCTGTGATTAGATCAATTGTTAGAAGTGTGAGATTATTGTATTTTTATTGGGATTGAGTTTTACAGGTAGTCTCTTATAAAATTTAGAATTAAGAGAAAGAGATGGGCTTTCCAGATTGGCAACACCTAAAACTTGTAGGACGTAAATGTGGTCATGATGGACATAAGCAATCATTATTGCTTGATTTCTCCTGGGATGTTTAGGTATAATTAATCAGATTAATCTTCGTTTAAAACATTAATTTTTTTGTTATAATTGAGTGCCTTCCAATATAGCAGTTTATTTATGAATGATGATTTCTGGGTTGATTTGTTGTCTGTTTCCAAATATATATATAACAAATTTAGAATCGTAAAAATGCTAGCAGAGCTAGCTTTCTTTATTAGCTAAAACAATTACCATGCCAAATGTTTAATCATGGACATCAAAGTTTTCTATATAATATATTTTAGAATCAGTTTCTGCGGGATTCAGGACTTATTTAATTATACATATGAGTACTAAATATATTTTATAGTAGTTTGGGTTCATAAACCTATAATAATCCATATTGAGAAAAGAATTCAGCTCAGGTAGAATCGAATCTTGTGAAGTGATTCATAGTTTCAATGTATCCCTACTTGTGTAAGGTAAGTTGTCGTCGTTGCATTCAGTTCATTGAATATCAATTGATGTCTCTTTGGTTACACTTACTCTACTTTTAAGCCATTTAGAGTCTACAGTATCAACAGAGATCCATGCCTTTTTAAAATCAGTAGTACCCGTAGGTCATGGTATGATTGCACGTTCTTTATAGAAACATGGTAGCATATCTATCTGGTTCTTTTTTCTTGGTAGTAGGCTTTCTGTCTTTTTTCTCATGGTCTAGTTCTCAGTGTCTTGTACAGAAAGATGGTTGGTTTATATCTCTAATTAGGCACCTGCTGATAGGTTTGTTTTATTGATACTTTTCCCTCTGGCTATGTCCAGAACCTTTTCTTTTATACATTTGCTTTTACCACCAGTATTAGTTTTAGTTAACACCAATATAATTTAAATGGGACCAGTTATAATATTCTAGTTGCCTAATATAATTTATAAAAAATATCACAGAGACCCGCTAAGGATGTCTGATCCTATCTCAATAAGGCTATATGAGTGTTCCTTTATTTTAATGACTCATTAACCCTAATGTAAGTGCTTGTAAACTGTGCATTGGCAAATCAATTTTAAACCATGTTTTTTAACATAAAGACATAAGCTGTAACAAAACAGACATTAAATGCTTTGGTTCCAACACAATTATTCTAATTGCTTTTGACATTTTGAAATTATTGTGATTTTTTGGATTGCTTTTGATTGTGATGAGAAATTCTGGTTGCAACACCTCTTGTGTATGATATGTGATGCATAGTTGGCAGAAATAAATTTAGAGGTTTTACATTTTCATTAGCTTCTTGGCCTTCTTATAGTTGGTAGGTGACATGGCTTTCATCAAGCAATCAGTCATTAATTTTTCTGTGGAATCAGAGATAACTTTTATCTCCTTGTTTTCTATGCAGCCTTAGATGTACTAGTACCTTATTTTAATCTGTCTTGAACCTCTGGGGAAACAATTTTTTTCTCTGTAAGTTTTATTACTGATTAGTTTTCCACATAAAGCTTTATGCATCCTATATCAATGTCTAAACAGTCCAAAAGAGAAACTATATATGACATTTGTTGACGAGTAGTTGGCATAGCTATATATTTGCTTTCAGTGGTCAATAAGGCAGTTATGCTCTGCTTTTTGAAAAGTTAATCGATTGCTCTCCCAGCAAAGTAAATTATATATTCTGAAGTGCTTTGGGATATGCGTGGATTGGCAGCAAAGTCTGCATCAGAGAAGGCACTAAGTATTAGTGGTGCCCTCACATATCTTATGCACTTTTTTGCTGTAGTTTTTGGATACCTTAGAAGGTGCATAGCCATTTCCCAGATGGCCATTGTGGGCTCCGCTGTGTATTGGGAAAGTTAGCTTATTGCAAACTGGCAATCAGGTCAGCTGGACTTGGTGATCCATAATAAGCATTTAATCAATGTTTGGTAAGCGGTGACGTCCCAAGGTTCTGATTTCTTATTGGTATTAGTAACATTCTTGATATGTTCTGGAAGAATTGGATAGTAAGCTGGGCAGCAATGTTCCTGACCATGTGACTTGCTTAGGTCCCAAATGTAGTTGGCTTGAGATAGTTTGTTGTTGTTATCACATTTGTGAATAGAGTAGCCTAAGAAATCAGTATGCCAACCTTCGTTCTTCATTGGAAATTTGTAACAGAATGCCTTGATAAGGGCCTCCTTGTTGGTTAGATGTTCTGACACAATAAGTGCATCATAATCATAACAGCATAAGGCATGCTAACAATTGTTTGTACGAGAAACGTAAAGGCAAGAATCCCGATCTGCTGGGAACATGTTCTGAGTATTTAGAAACTCATCTAGATATGATCCTAGTGTTAGCCACTCACATGGAGTCCATAGAGGCACTTGGACAATTTACATATCCAATTTGGGTGATCAGCATCTTTCATCATAGGAGGCTGGAGCATGTAGGCAAGAATGTCTAATGGAGCATGGAAGTATGTGGAACAGGTATCGGGTTGGGCCAGTTCATACTGGCAAGCAGCATGAATGGCAATGAGGATTCAGATGGATACAAAACTAGTGAGTGGGAAAAAGACGTTAAAGACGATTTTTGTATTTCACTTCTATGCTGCTTTGAGCACAAGGCTTTGTTTTTTTTTTGAGTAACAATACCATTGTGTTTATTTTTTCTGAGAAATACCCACAGGATTTAAAGTCTAGTAGCCTTTTGGGGGCTTGACTTTGTAGTATGAGGGTCCAGGTATGAAGCTCTTTGATTATTGTGAGTTCAGTATGCATGGTATTGATCTAAGACATTTTGTTTTTGGAATGCATTGCCTCCTTGTAGTTATTAGAGTCTGCAAACTTTGTGTTGATGGGGGATAATGAGATGTGATTTCTGTACTTGATATTACATTTACAGGCACCTGGTATTGACTGTAGTTTTGGCTGCTGCATGCTGTGAATGGTGCATAGCAGTTGTAGTGATGTGTCTTGGAGTCTGTGGTCTGTGTCAGATTCAGTATAGAAATCTAGACCATCTCTATTATCAGATTGAGAAAATGTGGGTACTGGCATAAAAAACCATGAGATTGGTGGTGAGCTTGGCAGAGATTTAGGAATAGAGGTGTTTGGGGTATACTCTTTGTGAAATTATATATTCTCAGGGAGTAGAGGAGTATGCACCAATTCATTGTCCATTGAAATGATATTATTGATGATGGTAGCAGTGGGATCAGTGTCTAATTGGAAGGGATCATTGGTAAATGTTTGATGAATGTGTGTTGTGAGGGAAAATATCTTTGAAGAATATGTAGGTTTGGCAGATGGAGGTGCAGTGGAGCTTGCAGTTTAAGATGATCCAACCGTTCATTTTGTTGCAGTAGCCAAATAAACATGTTTCCCAGTTGTGTACGGTACATTTTACTAGTTGCAGAATCAGTTTTGTAATAGATTTTGCAGCTGAAAGTGCATGGGCAGTAAACTGGACTGAGTGTGCAATGCCATAGAGAATGTGGGGTTTGTTTGATTGGTAGGGCAGTAGTCAGAATTAAGTTATAAGTGAACACTGCAGTTCAGATGATATAATCCTAGTAGGTATGAGGAGCATTGGCAGTGTTCATAGAAACCCTGGTCATGGCGATAATGTGTCAATTCATGCCCTTTGAGAAACCATCTGATTGAGGTGCATAAGGAAAGGTAGTATGTTGAATCCCTCAAAATATAACTTAATCAGGGAAGGATGTAGATATGCATTTTGTGTTTTTTTTCATGTATAGAGTGGCAATACAGAGAGGGAAATGTTTGGCATGAGATGCCCCCATAAATTAAAAAAATAAGCTGGGTACGTCATTTTTGTTTTTCATGCAGTGAAAGGTAGTGCAATGAGTGAAATTATTAATAAAAAGTATGAACATGTGGAATCCACCAAAAGATACATGAAGGGGGGACCAACCACTTTGCTGTAAATGATTTTCAATAGACAATTGGCGTGCATATGACATAATTGAAGGGGCTCACAACAATTTTGTTTACAGTGCAGGCATTGTAAGGTTTGATCTTCCGTGGGATTGCAATGTTGTAAAGTCTTTGGCACATGGTAAAGCGTTTTTTCAACCAGTGGTTAAATTGGGACTACCGCACAATATTTTATTTTTGTGTTGTGCAAGTTAAACAAAAGAAAAAAAATGTTGGAAATAAAGAAGTTAGTGAGAGTGTGGCCATAGCTATCAATAAAATGAATTTGGCAATCATGATCATTATTTGGCAATGGGCAGTTGTATGTATTAATATTATCTGACTCCATACTCTTCTTCAAATGTAAACCACGTGTGGCCTGGAAGAAAAATATGTCCTCCTATCATGAATGGCCACATAGGATAAGAATGTTGCCTTCAAGAATTGTGACTTTATAGTCAGTAAACGTTGTGGTGCATCATTGACTGCATAAGGCTGTGATAGAGAACAGTTTATATTCAACTACAGGGATGTAGATAACATCACGAAGTATGATATTTCTATTTATAATACCAATGTGTAACCTTAAGGCAATTGTTAACTGTACAATAGTCAATGGTATGTATGGTGATTTTATTGGTTAGTTGGAAGTCGAGTGTGATGGGGGCAAAGTTGGTGAATAGATTTTGTTGTTTACAGATGTGGCAAGAGCATCCATTGTCAATAATAAAACTGCCAATTAGAAAAGGGTTTGATGGTTGGATTATATTATAAAACAACTGGACTCTGTTGTTGAAGAGGTATTGAGGGGCATGATTGTTGTGTGCTTGGGCTCCAAAGGGTATGGTGTGCTGCCATGTTAACATGTGAAAGCACGGTTGACTGAAACAGAAGTCATGCTTTAGTGGCTGAGTGGCTGGTATTGCAGGTGCCTGGTTGGAGCATGGTGTGTTACCCGTAATGTGAAAAGTACTAGCTGTCACTTGTCTGGGAGTTTAGGGAACCATAAATCTCAGTTTGGCTAAGAAACCTTTTCTGAGACTTAGAAAATTGCACCCGAGTGCGATTTGAGACATCACTGATGATCATGTCACCAGTTGAATCTTTAGACCATTTTTCTATGCAAGATCCCTTTCAGATGGTCTTGTTTATGTCTTTGTTTAATTCAAAGTATAGAGAAAGCTTTATATTCTTACTTCTAAATAAAGGTAGAAGTAGTGCATGATCAAGGAAGCTGTTTTATTGTAAATATTATTCTTATCTGTATAAACAAAAAAAAAGAATATGTAAATACCAGAAAGGAAAAAAACAGAACTTGCAGTTCTTTTTGAGTTTCCAAGATGGTGAAAGCTAGCGTCCAGCACTTGCTTTTATACTGGATTGTCTTCTATTGTTTCAAGTTGATACTGGCTAATCGATTCCAATTAGATTCAATTTGCTTACTATTCATTGAGCCAATAACGTCGTCGATGCCGTGAACTTATATAACTTAATTTGTATGAACAAGTGGATATGTGTGCTAAGGATTAGACGTGCGTTTATAATTTTGATTATAACTTTCTGATAACATTATTGTATACAATATTTGAATATGCAATTAATATTTCAATATATTAACAGGTGAGTAATATTTGCTTCTTGTTTAACTCTGATACAATATATTATTTTGACAGCCGATCCAATTGAAAGTGAGACATAGATCATTGGTTACTAGTGTTAGCTGGGTCCGTAACTATAAAAATCGCAGGTCAGATAACTTGGTTTGACTTGCAACATACCGTACAATAGTTCTGTCCTATAATTAAGATTTAATGCTGATAGGCGGAAAAATCCATAATATATATAATTTAAAAGGAGTTATACTTGAATGACAGATGGGAAAATACTTTTCCTTCAACAGGGAGAAGGAAATAGCTTACCATAGTTAGGACTATTCCTGTTGATGGAACACTTGGCAGTTGTATAAGTAACATGTGGATCAGTATAAAACTGACAAGGAGATCTTTTTGGGTGTTGCATGCATTCTTGATCTCTGTTATTGGCACGAGGAATTGGTTTTGAATTAGTATACTCATATTCATAGGCAGTAGTAGCTTCAGTTTT
>NAOQ01000191.1:21694-67087 GCA_002751075.1 Ichthyophonus hoferi | reverse complement strand
TTTTTTTTTTTTTTTTTTTTTTTTTTTGCCCCTGTTTATTCTGTTAGCAATACAACATCTAACTTACCTACACATGTAAAACTCGTACAATACAGTTGCCCAATGTTGGCATCAACCCCGCCAGCATCAGCTTCACCACTCTGACAATGGAGTCAGACAAGTATATCTGTGTACGTGAGAAGGTTGGAGAGACTAACCAGGTTGTTATCATTGATATGTCAGACCCTACCAAGCCTGTTCGTCGCCCCATTACTGCTGACTCAGCCATCATGCACCCTGTGTCTAAAGTCATCGCACTTAAGGGTATGTAGCCATGTGTCTTGTACTGGTTGATATTTGACATTGTTCTTTTGGTCTTGTGTTTAAATGTCTTGTTACAGAGACTCTAATCACTAGGCTTTTATGGGAGCAGACTTCTACCTCATATATTTTCTCATTATCAGTTCATGTTACTCTCCTGTAATTCTCATTTTTATGCATATGCTATGTACAGAAGACGCATTTTTTGCGAGTAGAGTGATAGACAGCCGAATGTATGCATGGGGATAGGTATTGAAAAAGTTAAGTTGGAGGTCTAAAACTGCTTACCTTGTTATGTTTCCTGTCCACTCACACATTATACACAGCCGGACGCATCCTTCAGATCTTTAACCTAGAGCTCAAGAGCAAGATGAAATCATTCAGTACCACCGATGATGTTGTGTTCTGGACCTGGATCTCAGTCAAGACCCTAGCCTTGGTCACGAATTCTGCTGTCTTCCACTGGGACATGGATGGTAGGTGTTATTATTATTACTATTATTATTTTGAATATTTAGTAATATATATGTTTGGGTTTTATTACAGAAAGGCCTAGGATGTGTCTTGAGTGAAAGTGTATCTACCTGCTATTCATCTCTGAATGCAGAGGGAGGGGCTAGTATCCAGACATTGGCAATGTCATTGACATGATATAAGCCAACCTATTCT
This sequence comes from Ichthyophonus hoferi, assembly GCA_002751075.1. Lineage (NCBI taxonomy): Eukaryota > Ichthyosporea > Ichthyophonida > Ichthyophonidae > Ichthyophonus > Ichthyophonus hoferi. The sequence continues at coordinate 66,118 of NAOQ01000191.1, read as the reverse complement.
TACTTCTTCCTCTTTCCCTCCTCTCCCACGTCCAGGCTCATCCGACCCCAAGAAGATCTTTGATCGTCATCAGAGTCTATCAGGGGCCCAGATCATCAACTATCGCACAGACCTTGCTCAGAAGTGGTGCTGCTTAGTTGGTATCTCAGCTCAGGTACATATTATGGACAAAAAGTCATGTTGTATCCTTGTCCACTTAATTGTATTGCACTATCCACTTTTCTTTTCTTTAAATCCCATCTTTTCCTAGAATATCCTAACTTTACTCTCTTTGATTCTATTCTATTCAGTCTCAATAAAACACATCACACAACATCCTAGTACTTCACGTCATCTTCCCTCATCCACCTCTATAACTACTATTCAGACCTTATCCTGGCCCTGCACTGCATTCTTTTTTTTAACCCACCTAATCTTTCCTACAGCAACAAGGCCCTGCTGGCACCCGTGTTGTAGGCTCTATGCAGCTGTACAGTGTAGATAGAGGAGTGAGTCAACCCATTGAAGGTCACGCCTGTAGTTTTGCCCAGTTGAAGATGGACGGCAACCCTAACCCATCCTCCCTCTTTGTGTTTGCCGTGCGTGGTCCCCAAGGTGGCAAGGTTAGTATTTGATATTTTCAATTGTTTTGTTAGTTGTATAGAAAAGGCAGGCTTCAAGACTTCATGTTGGGGCTAGGCCTGTGTATGTCACACTAATGTACAATGTGATGCTCATTGGGTTTTGATCATTGCTATCATGTAATATAAGATGCAGTTATTTTTTATTTTTTTATTCTAGTATGTGTTTTATTTTTTTTATCTAAACAATTACCTGCTTCAGAAGCGGGTTGGGTACAGTATTTGTACTGTTAATTTATATGCTGATAACTACGACCTGCCATTTATCATTAACTAGTTGATATTATTGCTTGTTATACATAACGCGTAATATGTAATGTGAAGTGCGTCTGCCCATCTATCTACCCCACCGCTTTCATCCAAGTCTTTTGGATGAATATATGTATATACTACGAATTACAACACTAATCTTAGTACATTTACACATACATAACCAGCTACATATTATCGAGCCTACCCCAGCGGCTGGTAATCAAGCCTTCCAGAAGAAGACGGCAGATATATTTTTCCCTCCTGAATTCCAGAACGATTTTCCCGTCTCCATGCGGGTTAGGTGAGTTTGGGTATATAGAGGCCTGAGGCAATACTGTACATAGTACGGTAGATAGATATCAGTGTAGTGCTTTGTACAGTTAACAAAATGCTACCACACCAAAGGATAAGCATTTCTTTATATACATAATTCACTCTAATAGGACTTACTGTACTTGCTATTTCTTTGTTCAGTCTATTATATAATATTTCTCATTATTTCGGTCTCCATTTATCAGCGAATCAATGGGCGTTATCTACATGATCACCAAATATGGCTATGTACATCTTTACGATCTCGAGAGTGGTGTGTGCCTGTACATGAACCGTGTCAGTGGAGACACTATATTTGTTACCTCTGAGTACGATAATGGCACTGGTATTATTGGCGTCAACAGGAAGGGTCAGGTATGTATATATATATATGTATGGGGGCTACCTAGACGCCTACTGGTATATTGGAAAAAATTAATACAATAGATGTTATTAAAGCTGAAAATTGTTTTGTTATTTGAACATACCTGCAACAGTGACCTGGTACTTGTTACGAAGTAATTTGGTAATTAACGGTGCAATATGAATATTTTGGTTATTTATTTGTTGTAGTGTTATTATATATGTACATGATATTATGTGCTATATCTGTATGTAGATTGATCTATATCATATCTCAGTGTAGCATTTCGCCTTTTGATTTCAATATATTTTGAACACTTAGATAATGCGCTCATGTCGAAGAGAATTGTGAATAAGACTACTTAAATTGCATTACACATGCCTACATTTTGATTTCATGCGACCTAATGCCCTGCCAGTGAAGTGCTATTCTATTGTCGATCACATTAACACATACCCACACATATATACATAGTATTCATTAAGTATTCAGAGATCATAAATGCCATTTAAATGATTATTGCGTTATAAGTGACATAGACTTGAACCGAATATTATATTATTGCTAGAATGTGAGGAAGGTAGAGAAAAATAGGTGAACGTGTAAATAGGATCAATCTGTTATCAAACACCCACCAGTACCCGTCAAGATACATACTTACCTACATTACTTTACCTTCTTTCTTCTTTTCTTTTTCTTTCTTTTGCTTTATATTTATATTCAGGTGTTGTCCGTCAGTGTGGATGAGCAAAACATCATTCCTTACATCCAGAATACCCTTAACAACACTCAACTTGCCGTCCGGTTTGCCGCACGTAATAATCTCGCTGGTGCTGATGATCTCTTTGTTAGTCGCTTCCAGCAGCTATTCGCCAATGGCCAGTACGCCGAGGCTGCCCGTGTGGCTGCCAACGCACCCAAGGTATGTATGCCAGGGCAGGGAAGGTTATTCAAATCAATCATTATGTTTGATAGCAGTGGAACATAGATGGATAAGTGAATTAGTGATGATGTTACGGGGATAGTAGAGGTGGGGTAGAAGCTGTTCTTTAAACTAGAGAGGGATTGTTTGTTATGGTTTGATCAATACTGTATTATTTAATTGGCGCACAAACCAATTGTATTACCCTGTGTTGTTGGTAATACGTCACATGGCCTTGAAAGAGGCCCGGACTTGCTTTGAAAAGCAATCTTATTAGGCAATCGAACCAGTATTCTCTGTTAGTACATTTGATGAAATTGCAGGGTTGTAATGTCATATCATCCGCCATCTCTCACCCTTTCATGATGATTCACGAAACGTACCTTTCCACCTCTATGTCTACTCATACCGGTATATAATCCCAGGGTATCCTCCGTACGCCTGAGACCATCCGTATGTTCCAGAGTGTGCCAGTGGCCCCAGGACAGACTACCCCTCTGTTGCAGTACTTTGGCATTCTATTAGAGCAAGGTCATCTTAACAAGGTCGAATCATTAGAGCTCGCTCGTCCTGTTTTGCAACAGGGCAAGCAACAGCTGATTGAGAAGTGGCTGAAGGAGGATAAGGTAAGACTCCTGCCCTAATATAACTCTTTTTCATCCTATCTATATACACCCGCATTTATGTATGCTTCATAAACTAATTATGTGTCTTTCTTGCGGCACTTCATATGTATACCATAGTTGTCATACCCCATATCCTATATGGTTCTATAATAGATATGCTGGTCCACTCATACCTATACCCACCTACCCTCCTTGTACATTTTAGTTGGAGTGCAGTGAGGAGCTTGGTGATGAAGTCAAGAGATCCTACCCAGTGCTCGCTCTCTCTGTCTATCTGAGGGCTGAGTGTCCCGCCAAGGTCATCCAGTGCTTTGCTGAGACTGGTATGATCTCTCTCTCTCTCTCTCCCATATAGTATAACTATTTGTAAAACTTTATGTGTATTGCATGGCCAAGTCATTATGGTTTATGGTTGGTCTTTAATGTATGCTATCTCTGGCTACCCTCTAAACTTTTCTGTGCTATTTTCATATTAAAAGGGCCCCCACAGTGGTGTGTCCGTATAGCATTATGCATAACCTGGTTGGGGTTACTATAATATAGAGAAAAGAACCAGTATTCCTATGTATATATATTCCTGCCACCATACAATCATATCCCCACCTTTCTCTCTTAAACATACATACACAGATAAGCATCCAAGGCCCTTTATTCACACGTACCCTGGGGATGTATGTGTATGTGTATGCACCAACAGGTCAGTTCCAGAAGATAGTATTGTACGCACAAAAGGTAAACTACACCCCAGATTATATCACCCTTCTCCGTCAAGTTATGCGCACCAACCCTGAGCAAGGTGCAGGCTTTGCCACCATGCTGATTCAAGATGGCCAGATGTTGGCTGACCCCACTCAGGTAAATTAATACACCCATATACCTAAGACTGTTAATAGCATAGACCAACTTTAGCAAAAAATAATAATACACCAAACTAATAGAAGTAATCCCGTGTTGATATTAGTCTGGTTTCCCCTTTATATGTTCAGCTCTGTACTAAATATTCGATACTTACTAAGACGGGTGTAGGGAGGGGTTTGTGTGTAAGATAGAAAAGATACATTGAAAGTAATAACGTTATTGTTGTTATTATTATTACCATTATTGTTATTGTAATGGGAGGAAGGCACCTTGGTAAAAGGAAGTGTCATATGGCATAGTCTTGCTATGCATACCTTCCTGGTATGTAATGTATGAGTAGATATTGTAGCTTGCAGTTAGCGCAGAAAGGATTAAGAGAAGATATTGCGTGATGTAATGGTGGTAAAGGCGCGGAGGAGAACCTTGTAGAAACACGGGCAGGATAGGATTAGTGATAATATTAGATAATATTATATGATGTGACATATTGGGGCTAACTCGTAAGGTATGCGGTGATTACAGATTGTGGATTGTTTCATGGAAATGAACTTGGTGCAGCCTTGCACTGCATTCCTTTTGGACGCCCTCAAGGGCAACAAGGAGGAAGAGGGTCAATTGCAAACCCGCTTGCTAGAAATGAATTTGATGGCTGCCCCACAGGTAGGTTCTTGGCTGCCAATCTATGTCTATGTCTGTCTTGTCTTGGACGGCTTTCTCAATCTTCATCCATACTGTTAATGTTCTTACTGTTATGCATCTCTCTCTCCTTCCCTCTATTGCTATGATAACAGCTAACTCAATTATAGCTGGCAGTCGGTATAAGTAGGTTGCTCATAGTCGCCGCATATAAATATATTTAATAAAACTATAGCCTAATACTAATGCAACTCGCTTCCTTCCCCTGGCAGGTTGCCGATGCCATCCTAGGTAACAACATGTTTACCCACTACGATAGGGCCTACGTTGCCACCCTGTGCGAGAATGCGGGCCTTTACCAGCGTGCTCTTGAGCACTACACCGATATCTTTGACATCAAGCGTGCTATTGTCCAAACTCATCTTCTCAACCCCGACGTATGTTTTATGTTTGTTTGCTATTCTTATGTATAGGTTATATGGGAGGGAGGGAATGTATGGATAGAAAGACATGGTTAAGTTTATAACTTGCGAATGGCTTGTCCTAATCTGGCTAAGAGCATTATCTTTATGTGTAATAGTGGCTACATTTTTAACATATTAGTTTAGTTGGTTAGAACTTTTTATTATAAAGTAAACACGGATGTGGGACTGGATATGTTGCGAGCGACGAGGGCCGTCCGTTATTATGTGCATATAAGGAAGCTATAACGTCATAGTGAAAATTTAAACCTCTTGCTTCAACCTCATTGAGAGAGTTTTTTCTCGCTAATCCTTTTCTGCTGTTCTTATTTGAAAATTAATTTGAAATCCTATCGATTAGTGGCAAATTGCTTTTTTAACTGTCGGATGTGTCGCATTCTCATTGGTTTATTATCATCAACCACTACTGTTTATTAGCAGGTACATATGAATTATGATGTATCAGGATGTATATTAGTGAAGAATGTGTGTACTAATTTCTCTCCCTCTCTCTCCCGTCTTCCTCTCAGTGGCTAGTCACCTTCTTCGGTACCCTCTCTGTAGAGGACTCTCTGGAGTGCCTCAAGGCCATGTTGGCAGCCAACCTCCGTCAAAACCTACAGGTAGTAGTGCAGGTTGCGGCCAAGTACAACGAACAGCTAGGTGTTATGGCTCTAGTTGAGCTCTTCGAGTCTTTCAAGTGTTTCGAGGGTATGTTTTCTATTGTGCTTATGTTACCTGACTTCCCTTTTCTCATCTGTGCACGTAAAATGTGCAAGTAAATTTTTTTTTCATATATACCCTACCTTGACTGCATTGCAGTTACATTTTTAAGGAAATGTATGTCTTGACGTGTATTGGTCTACTGTCTATTTATGTATTATTCACACAGCATCGTAATACAGGGCCAATTAGAAATTACTAAACTATATGCAAGTAGTACATCAACAGTTCTTACCTTTGCCTATGTTCATGCTAATAGTGTCTCTGCATTCTTTATCTTAACCAATTATGTGTGATTGTAATGGTTGCTAAAGGTCGGTAACCTCTCTAGGTCTCTTCTATTTCCTTGGTAATGTCGTCAACTTCAGCCAGGACCCAGAGGTGCACTTCCGTTACATTCAGGTAAGTCCTGTACTATACTGTACCATATATATATGAGGCTACAGGCCTATTAAATGAACTTTTATCTCCGTTTGTGTTAATATTAACGTGGAATATTATATGGTGGTTCTCTTGTGTTCTGTTAAAGGTGCATGCATGTACACTTATACTATATGAGATAAGTATAGAAACTCTGCATACATCAACCTCTATCCTAACTTACATGTCTTGGCATATTGGCGTGTAAGTTATTGTGATGCATATTCATGCATGTTCTGTTGTCCTTTATCATGTTGTACTATAGTACATATTACATTATGGAGTTCTTTTTTAATCTTGGACTTATTGGTTTATTATTGGGCAGGCCGCTGTGAAGACCGGACAGATCAAGGAGGTTGAGCGTATTTGCAGAGACAGCAACGTGTTTGACCCCGAGAGAGTAAAGAACTACCTTAAGGAATCCAGATTGACCGACCAGCTCCCTCTTATCATTGTGTGCGATCGCTTTGAGTTCGTTCACGATCTTGTTCTTTACCTCTACAAGAATAACCTTCAGAAGTACATTGAAATTTATGTACAGAAGGTATGTACTTCTTTTATTATCTTAATTAATTACTAATTGGCATGTACTAGCTGCCTTTCCTGCCCCCTGTGGATCCTCTTCATATAAACATATTTCTAGCCTATCTCTATATACATACATACATCAGTCTCATACCTTGGTTCTCATTTCAAGCTAGTATTGATTACCTGTATATCGTGTGTTGTATTTAACTAACCAATTCGATTACGTATTTAAATTATTTGGTATATTCTCCACAAGGCATGTTATGAGTTATTGGTAGTTTTAAAATTCCCATATGTATATACGCCTACAATGGTAACAGATAATAGATTATGTTGTATCTATATTTAGTGCTAGAAGGTTCTATGCGTTAAAACAACAGTGAAATTTTGGACTACCTGAGATTCAAATGATTAATCACACTAATTACCCTAAATAATGAATGGTATTTGTAGGTAAACCCTGCCCGCCTGCCCGTGGTTGTGGGTGGCCTGTTGGACGTTGACTGCAGTGAGGATATCATTAAGAATCTTATTCTCTCTGTGCATGGTCAGTTCGATGTAGGAGAGCTCTCCGACGAGGTTGAAAAGCGCAACAGGTATGACATGGTCTTAATAACGTCTTATATATACATATGTATATGTATATGTAGTGGCTGGCAGATATGTCTTGGGTCTTTGTGAGGTACTTTGATAGGTTTTTATCTTTTCCTTAGTGTTTCTGTCACCATTGTCTCTGTAGTGTCTGTATCGCACTGCCTCCATGTTGTCATTTTCCTATTCTATACTACCTGTTATAATATATATATATAGGCAAGGTACTATCTTACAACATTATAACCACCCGCCCCTGTGCAGACTGAAGCTTCTCCTGCCCTGGCTAGAGCAGCAGGTGTCGGCCGGTAGTGTAGACTCTGACACTCACAACGCCTTGGCCAAGATTTACATTGACTCTAACTCCAACGCGGAGCACTTCTTACAAGAGAACCCTTACTATGACAGTAAAGTTGTAGGTATGTTGTGAGTTATTATCTCACTGTAATGGTTGCAATGCATGGACAGTTGTGTGCATGTTTACCCATATATATATATATAGGTACACTGGCAATCTAGTTTGATGTATGTACTTAAGCATTTTTTTAAATGTACGGTCAAGGTGTTCTGTGGCTATGTGATAGATAGTATACATCTTAATATGTCTTAACCACGATGGTGTTGATAGGTAAGTACTGCGAGAAGCGTGATCCCCACCTGGCCTTTGTGGCTTATGAGCGTGGTCTGTGTGACGAGGAGCTTATCCAAGTGTGCAATGAGAACTCTCTCTTCAAGAGTGAGGTGGGTTCAGCTCTACATACAGACATAGGGTTGCCATTCTACCCTCCATTACCTTGCTATGCCTTATGCCTTTTCTTTAAATGTTTATTTTTCTTTCTTTCTCTTTCTCTCTCTGTTTTTCTCCCATTCTTTTCTATTTCTCTTTCTACACGTCTTTTCACATATCACCCCCTGACATCCTCTCTCCTTCCTCCTTCCCCCTCAGGCCAAGTACCTTGTCCGTCGTCGTGATCCTGAGCTATGGGCCAGTGTCTTGCTTGAGGACAACAAGTACCGCCGTAATGTTATCGACCAGGTAGTACAGACTGCCCTGCCAAAGACCACCAACCCTGACGATGTCTCTATAACTGTCAAGGCCTTTATGACTGCCGACCTCCCTAACGAGTTGATAGAACTGTTAGAGAAGATTGTGTTGGAGAACTCTGTGTTCAGTGACAACAGAAACCTCCAGAACTTGTTGATTCTGACTGCTATTAAGGCTGATACTACCAAGGTGGGTAGGGTCATGTATATGTTATTACATAGGGTAGGGTAGGGTATCATTGTTTATTTACTTTGCCAGCTAATGTAATATACCGGCGATTGTGTTGTTTTGATTCATGCAAACTTGGTATATAACTGTAACCATCTACCTTCTATAGTATATACATTTACACCTAGTTGTACCTAACCCTTTGTGACATTTAATCATCCGTTTACCATTCATTTCAGTTCTCACTATGTAGTAGCGACACCAACTATTACTATATATTCTCCATCTAACGCTCCCTCTCTACCTCTCGCCCCTAGGTTATGGACTTTGTCAACCACCTTGATAACTACGATGCTCCGGATATTGCCAACATCGCTATTGGTAGCGACTTGTTCGAGGAGGCCTTTACTATATTCAAGAAGTTCGAGGTCAACACCTCTGCTATCCAGGTGCTATTAGATAATATTAAAGATCTGGACCGTGCCTTTGAGTTCGCTGAGAGATGCGCTGAGCCTGAGGTAGGTGTTGTATTTTTAAGTGTATGTTTTGTATTATATAATATTATTGTATATTGTACTATATTTTTTATAAATATTTTTACTTTTTTTACAACTATTTATATATAGTATGAAAGCGTTAAGATGCGTTAACATTATGATTCTAAATTCCAGCTCCATTTAGATATCAATTTACACTCACCTTATAACCTTACCACCCTTCATCACTAACATCCTATATTATATTATCCGATATATATTACAGGTTTACAGCCTGTTGGGTATGGCACAATTGAACCAAGGAATGATCAAGGAAGCCATTGACTCTTACATTAAGGCTCAAGATCCTACTAACTACATTGACGTATGTATATATATGTGTGTGTGTGTGTGTGTGTTGGACCGTGCTATTTATAGCCATGGGGTTAATTGATACACTGGGGGCATTAAAGTCCTAGCCCTCGGTCATTTAAATCCCAATAATGATTGGCTCTCTGGTGACCGTGCATGGATAAGCATCTCCTACACGGACAGATATGGGGCCTATATTTCTAAATATAGTATACATATATGCTTATATGGATCTAAGGATAAATCGCTAGAAGGCTTACCATTGGGTAATAAGATATCATCAGTTAGTTCTATTTATTTGACTGGTATATTCACTGATAATTGGATAATACTGATTCTAAATGTAAGGTGTCTCAGTCTCAAAAGAGGTAGGCTGGGTTGTTTGTTATGATACTGTACTGGTGACTGCTACTATATTATCATACCTATCTACCCACTAACAGTATTTACACACTTACCCACCCACCTGATTTGATATGATATAGGTGATTGCAGCAGCTAATGATAAGAAGAAGTTTGAGGACCTTGTGCGCTTCCTTAACATGGCTCGCTCCAAAACACGTGAGCCCTACATTGAGACTGAGTTGGTATATGCCTTTGCCATGTGTGATCGCCTGTCCGACCTTGAGGACTTCATCTCCGAGCCTAACTGTCTAGCTAAGATTCAGGAGGTACGTGAAGTATAGTGTAGTGTGAGGCTTGTCAGATATATATACGGTTGTATATGGCAATGTAGGGTAGCTCTCCAGTCCTAGTTAGATTAAATCACAAAGCATGCGACTATAATTATTTAGTTATTGTATACATAACTGTATATTTATGTTTACTTGACAGGTCCCCCGGCAGCTAGCTGGCTAATCTCCTCTAACATTAGTAATATTAAATGGGATGATAATATATGGTATTTTTATTATTAACCAACCCCTTTCTTGTCCTTGTTATGTGTATATAGGTGGGTGATAGATGCTTCGAGAGTGGTATGTTCCAGTCAGCCAAACTTTTGTTCAACAATGTTAGCAACTATGCCCGTCTGGCCCAGACCTTAGTCAAATTAGGGGAGTATCAGGCTGCTGTGGATAGCGCCCACAAAGCTAACAGCACCCGTACCTGGAAGGAAGGTAGGCAGGCAGACCCGATGACTCTATACATGTAGATGTATATGTATGTCTATTCTAGATGCGAGGGGAGAGAAGTAGCTTCATGTTATAGTTGTAGTTATGGTTAAATGTGTTTGTCTTGGCTTGTCTGTTTCTGATTGTTATTGAATACCTTTGTATATATAGTATGTTATATTTTACATTAGTATATTAAGAATGGCTCACTATGGGTAGGTAGCTCAGGCTATGTTTTATATTAGCGTGATGAATTTAATGTCATACATACCCAGCTAAATAATGTAGATGGGGAGGGCTTGATGGTATAAAAGTATGATATATAGCCAGTAATTGATGCTAACTGTTATGACGACACAGTGTGCTATGCCTGTGTGGATGCCCAGGAGTTCCGTATGGGACAGACTGCTGGTCTTCACATTGTAGTGCATGCCGATGAGCTACACGACCTTATCTCCCACTACCTGGGCCTAGGTAGGGTGTGCTGTATTATCTTAATTATATTATATTATTAGTGTAACGATCTTATTGGTTACAATCTATATAGGATTTGTATGATATGTGGTCAGGTGAAATGGGAGGCGAAGCTGGCGAATTCTACTATATAGTTATATAGTCTTCATGGCGTTGATAACAATAGACCATGTATTACTGCTGTGGTAGCATTGGGTCATATGATTTTATTGTTTCGATACATAAGGATGCATAAATTTGGATTTCAATTACTAACTGTTATTTTAATATTACGATTCTATTGGCTAGATTTTTCTTTAGTCCATGTCCTATTGTTGTAGATAATAACACAACCCATATTAGGTTATTTCAAGGAGGTGATAACCCTATTAGAGGCTGGTCTTGGTTTGGAGAGGGCCCACATGGGTATGTTCACCGAGCTAGGTATCTTATATTCTAAGTTCAAGCCCGAGAAGATGATGGAGCACTTGAAGCTGTTCTGGTTAGTGATTACTATATCTATACTATCATGGCACTATCCAGTACTCCTGTGTGCCTATATCTTTATTGTTTATATTTGATATTACCATTATAATCACCTGCATACATACATGCATGCATGCATGCATGACCACAAATGAATGTTTGTGGTGGTATGAGGATCTGTTCTTTTGATCAGGCCTGTAGCCTCTTCCCCTCTAACCCCTTCATCCTTTCTCCTCTCTCTCCCCATAGGTCTCGTGTTAATATCCCTAAGGTGGTACATGCTGCTGAAGAGTCGCACCTCTGGAAGGAGTTGGTGTTCCTGTACATCCACTATGATGAATTTGACAATGCTGCCTTGGTATGTTAGGTTTGGGTGGGTAGGCCGCTTCGTTTCATTGGTATATGATGTGATGCGTAGTATGATAGAAGGTACACGGTATGTTTCTAACCGACCCCTACTGGGGATCTTACCTGGCAGGCTATGATGAAACATGCCTCCGATGCCTGGGAGCACAGCCAGTTCAAGGACACTCTGAGCAAGTGTGCCAACAGTGAAATTGTCTATAAGGCCATGCAGTTCTACATTGACTATGCTCCTCTACTGTTGGTAGGTCTGGTGATACTATTGAGATTTTAGTGAAGTGTATTATGACCTCGTTATACCTTTATATGGCCATGATATGTCTCTGTGCATTCCCATATATATTATCATCTTCTCATACTATAAATTATATATGGATGAAGGCCCTGGTGGTATAGTCCTAAGGCAAAATAGGGAGAAATAGAGGGGTGATAGGAGAGTGGACCTATGTATAGCCACCTGGGGGAAATGGGTAATGGTGATTGTGGGACTAAACCATAGTAGATTATACAAGGGGCCAGAGCAGTACGTCCACGTTGCTTAGCCAACCCAAAGGGAGTTGTTAACTGTGGACTTCTATTTTTTCTTGTCCCTCTCTTTTAGACTGGTGAATAATCGAGCTTGCTTATGAGCATAACCACCTTGTTGTGCTATAGCTATCTCTCCTTTTCCCTCTCTCTCTGTACCCTATACTATATACTCTTGTACACCCTCTCACGCCCCTCCCTCTCCCTCCTATAGAACGAGCTCTTGACGAGTGTGGTTAACAAGATCGATCATATTCGCACTGTGAATATGTTCAAGAAGATGAACCAGCTCCCTCTCATCAGGCCTTACATGCAATTGGTCCAGCAACAGAACATCAAAGCTATCAACGAAGTGAGTAGTGGTCTCGTCTGTTATGGTGGCTACTCCCTCTCTAGGCCATTCCAAATGCCTAGATTTGGATTTTTTTTATATACTCATCAAAAGGATACTTTATAAGAGCCTATAACTGTCTATTCTGATTACTATGCTACGCGTAATCCCTTGTGGACCATATAGCATTAATAATATAATGCAATCATAAAGTCCAAGAATATAATTATCCAGTTAGATTTTTGTGAGAACTATTGATAATTGGTTGATCACTGTGAGATGTCAGGAGTCAGTATTACCATATATATCAAGACATAAAAACGTGCCATCAAATAAGAAGCTTGCAATTATATACTGGCTAACCGAAGGTTGTTGTTATTAGTCAAAAATGATAACTAAAATTAGATTACCCAGAGCCATAACATGGTATATAAAGTAGTGATGCCAATAGCAAACTAACGAGATGTACCCCTTTGTAGAGCCTTAACACCTTGCTGATTGAAGAGAATGACTTCACTAGCCTTAGAACCTCTGTTGATTCCTTCGATAACTTCGATATCATGGCCTTGGCCCAACAGGTGTGTATAGGTGTATGTATGTGTGTGGCAAGGGCTATATTGGTTTGCTTACTGCTACTACCCGTTGTCACTACGTTTGTGACCTGACCTGGCCCCTAATAACAAGCCTATCAAATCCATGACCTGGTTTTATGTTATGCTATAAAATACTAATCTTGATTGATCAATAATATTATTATAATATTACTGGATTACTGCCTGGGGGATTGTGATATCCTGTATTTAACTTGATGCTCCCTCTCATACCAAATAATATATATTTGTTTATGTAATATTCTATAGTACTATATGGTATGTGTGAATGCGAGAATGCGAGAAATTGTGCGTGTATATATATATATATGGTGTTCATAATAACAATAACGCTATTCCTTTATTACTCTGTTCCTCTAACATAACTTTCTTCTGCAGTTGGAGAAGCACGAACTGATCGAGTTCCGTCGTATTGCTGCCTATCTTTACAAGAAGAATGGTCGCTGGAGCCAGGCCGTTAGCTTGTGCAAGGATGATAGCCTCTACCAGGTAGGGTATGGGTCCAAAAGGGTAGTAATAAAGACGGAAGAGAGGGAGATGAATGGTGTTTGGTAATAAGTAAGATAAGCTAGGACTGAGTCATAATACAGTACAATATAATAATGTCTTCGTCTGATAGGAATGGTTTGAATAATTAAGAAATCATTGGCGCATGTTTACCTAATGATTGCTGATGCTAACCAACTGATGGTATCAGGATGCTATTGAATATGCAGCGGAAAGCAAGGACGCCGAGACAGCTGAGGCCCTACTGACCTTCTTTGTAGGCTTGGGCCACCATGCATGCTTTGCCGCCACCCTCTACATCTGTTATGATCTGATCAGGCCTGATGTGGTCATGGAGATTGCCTGGAGGAACAACATTATGGACTATGCTATGCCTTACTTGATCCAGGTTGGCCGGGAATACCTCACTAAGGCAGGTTACCCTTGCGTGCCCTCTGTCTCTATGCTTTCCTTCCTGTCTCCCATGCGCATGCACATACATACACATGCCCCTGCGTTATACCCATAATGACATGGCAGTAGTAATGGAGGCGACGGAGTTATGATACTAACCATTCCCCACACTTCTCTTAGACTGAGAATCTGATGACCCACCATCTGGTCAAGAAGGAGGAGGAGGCCGAGGCCGAGAACCAGACACAGCCCCTCATGTTTAGTATGTGTTCAACTTCCTTATTAACTAACTAACCTAAGTTATTTTTGTATGTTACAGCTTTCGTTTCACTTCTTTTTTATCGTTAATTTAGCTAAAGAAGCCCGACCATTGGATAATTTTTAGATTGCATTCTAATCTTCTTTCTTTGATTTTGGTTAGCAGAAAAAAAATAATAGTTTGTTTGTTATGTACTTGTGTTTGTCTGTCACAGTGTTATTATTTTCATATGATTGATTGCTTTGCATTGTTGCTAAATCTAATTCTTAAACGCCTTAATTAATTAGGCCAATTATTAGCGAGATGGCACTCTTTAGGTATTGCTAGTCAATTAATCACTCTGTCGTTAGGATATGCTATAGTTTTGTTTACGGTAATAAACTCCCAATGGATATACGACTGTATAGACTGAAGAAATGGACCAAATCTATTGACTTCGCACATATAAATAGCCAGTTTGACACTAACATGGCCATTTTTTCTCCCTTCCCCTTATAGACGGTAGCCAGCTGATGCTTACCGGCCCCGGCATGGCACCTATGCCAGGCATGCCCGGTATGGGTGGTATGCCCGGTATGGGTGGCAACATGGGAGGAATGGGCATGGATATGAGTGGACAGGGGTATAACGGTGGTTTCCCCCCACAAGGTGGTTTCCAGCAGGGATATGGCATGTAGGGCCTACATGCCAGATCTATATAGATGTATATGTGTCATGTATGTATGTTACTAATATGTAACTTTAAGGCACCTTTATTTGGCCCTGTTTTCTTGCTTATTGTTGGGCCAGTCATTAAAAAATAAAGTCAACATATAGCTTTTATATATAGTTTTTAAAAATTTGTATGACTTTTGATTCGTCGAAATCATGATGATTTCCATCCAGTCATTTAAGGCACTCATATTCTGTTAGTGCAATACTAAATGTATAATTGTAACTATGCATTTCCCTGGAATCCAATGCGGGGTCTAATGCAGTAAAGACATCTTATTTTGTATTTACTACTACTACTACCTTGGCCATACGTTAATGTATGATTGCGAAAGAAGGTATCCATAGGCCTGCACTGGTCATTATCAGATAAACTTATAATTAGATATGATATAAAAACGTAAATGTACATTCATACATTCTGATCCATATATATGTAATCTCTTCTAGAGTTATAGGCAAAACTATTGATCTAGGTTTGCCCATACTTATGAAAATTGTTTTTGGTATTATGATTATTATTATTACTGTGTAAAAATCTAGATAACTTAAGCCTCGACCCTTCTCTGGAAAGACGAAAAGGAGGTTGATAAGTCAATGTATAAATATCCTTTCTGCACATGTTATTCAGAGACCAATGTATTAGGTAGTTCTTATATCGTTCACCCTATTCTCTACCTTCCTGCCTGGATTAGTTGGATATCTTTGTGGCAGAAAATGAGGGAGAGAAATCTAGTCACTCGAATATTGTCATAGCAATAATACTTTAGAGCACGGCTGATATTGGTGGCCCTTGCCAGTGAAGTATGTTTATAGGTTAGATATGATGAGGAAATTATAGCTTGAAAGAAAAACCGTTAAGTTACAAGGAATTAAGATATAATGTGCAAAAGGCGTATTGTTTAAGGTGCAACTACAATATACTTACAGCAAGTGTTGTATTTGATACAAAACAAGTATTATTAAAGGGGTACAAATGGCTTTCTTATAAGTTGAGCACTATATAAACGGAACTACAAAGCTGTCATTGAGTTTCCAATGGAATGCCCTTTGTGCTATACACAAATTCATAATAGAGGACTGTGATAGCTGGCCATGCAAAACATAAATTTTAGGGTGGTAACAGAGACATATAAATTTCCCTTTTTAAAATCAAATTGATAACTGTTGCATACATTACATTGCCCAGAATATAATATTAAAGTACATTTGGCGAATTCACATATTAAAAGGGGGGGTCTGCGTAGCTCAAAGGAGCCAGCCGCAAACCAGTTTTAGAAATTACGCGTCCAATATGTCTTGATAGCCATACTAGCCCACCATTGGTGGATGGGTCACATGACCCGAACGCCCTTTTAAAAAAATTAACACCTAACTTCTCTTGTCTATATATTTTTGAAAGTAACTTGGGATTGTGGGTTGTTATATTTAATACTAATTATGATTGGTGATAATATATATATATATTTGTGTTCTTCCTGTTGAACCTGCAATGTTGGCAATAATTTTTATTTTTATTTCTTCCGACAGTAGTATTGCATAGTCGGTTTCCTTCTTTTTCATTGTAATTATATACATATAGTATATGTACATATATATGTATAGCGTGTATATTCAAGAAAAATAAGAGAACTAAGCCTGTATCGTAGAAAGAAGTAAAGTGAAATGGTGGAAAAGAGAAGTAAATGTGTGAAAGCAGAGTTTTCTACAATTATGTTTCGTGCATAAGTTATGCAATAGGATTTTCTATGTTTTATGTTGGTGGTTGTTCATTTTTTTCATAAAATTTCTGCGGAATACAGACAGAAAATAAAAAGGTTGTTTAAAGTATGCTGGCTTGAAGGTTGGTTTTGGTAATAGTAGGTAGGTACAAAAGATAACATAGCATTCCTTTATACATTTGAATCCATTTTCACATTCGCATTGTTAACTAATTTTAAAATAGTTGATAAGTCTTGCACACAGTATTGTAGATAGTGAAGCGGCGATTATGTATATACACCTGCAATGTATTTGAAAGCTTATTGTTATGCACGTACGTACACTATAGTATTTCTTCTCGTTTAGAACTGCAAGAAGAGTGAATTTTTATTTACAAAGTTCATTGTTTTTGCTTATTTTACTTATTAGTAGGCATTATTTTCTTATATTAGATATAATCATTGATAACTATGTGTCTGTGGTTGTAAGGTTATCTAGGTACACTCCGGGGATGGTTATGCTATGTTCCTTTGGTATTAAGCTGTGTGCCTATACTAGATATTTCGAACTGTATTGCAAACCGCAGCACTATTTTGGAAAAAGAGCTCAACTTCAAGCAATGGTGTATAACTATTATTGTCATAAAAAGTTATAGAAAGACCTAAGCACAGCACTCTATCTTGGTAATATAAATCAAGTCAATTGTTGGTTCAACTATATATATATTCGTTTCTCTGTGCTGCGCATAGAGAGGGGTCAGGAGGGTGGACATAGAACTTGGGATAGCTCCTCTTCCACTGTCTCTACAAAGGAAGGAAATGTTCTGTTGGGCAATTGGCTAATTAGTGTCTAAAAGAGGCGGTCTTTTTCATTATTCATCGTAACCTTTTCACCTCTCTTTTCTCTTTCTCCTCTCCCTTATTATTCTCCTGCCAACATGTGTTTGGGGTTATTCTCTGTTATACATTACTCTTTACACTATTCTTAAAGGTTGTAGTATACACGCGCTGCAATGCAATGGTTAGTCCTAGATTCTATCACACCATCACCTACGGGTCAAGGAGGCACAATCGGATGAAATTACCAATGCTTATTCTCTCTAATGCGAGGTCCTGCTGCCTAGTAATTGGAGGATTCTGTAGGTGGGAAGATTGCGAATGATTTATTATATTACTGTAATGGGAAGGAAATCTGGGTCATATTGTATGCTCTAATATTAGATTGATTCGATTAGTGAGAAAGAAAAGGTTACAGCCAGTAGATAGACAGATATATGAGTAGGTTAAACCACATATGGGATAGACATCTTTAATAAGAGTGCCTATACATAGAAACATATCCATAAACATTACATATATAAAAAAATTTAAAGGGAATAGAATATAGGGAGGTAGTGTTGGGTGTGATGAGAGAGATCACCTGATCACATTGGGGTTGAGATTGGTCTGAGGCTAGTCCCAAGATATTAGCTGCAGCAATCTGTAGGTGTTTATTATTACACTATAGTGTTATAAGGCCTAGCACATGGCCTAGTCTTACCTCTACTCCTTCTTCTACCCTTCCCTATCACTCCACATATCAAGGCATACGTGTGTGGCTACATATATATTGAAGTAGGTAACTATGATATGTACTACTATATCAACCTTAGTGCTAGTGCCAGGTATTGCTTACATGTCTCTCTCTATATTATACTATACAGGCATTTCTATCCACGCCAACAGTGAATAGTTTTATCCTTATACCTTGTTAACTCTATCATATCTTACATCTAGTTTTTCCTCTACCACCCACACCCATTGGATGCCATATTTTATATATTATATATATATATATCAAGTGCCATTGGCAGATTTACGTGATTGATTAAAGTCAATATTGAACTGACATACTATTGGCCAATCTATTTAATAATTCTATTTATATATTTTAATTGGTTACAGTCCTTTTCTCTTTTGTGCATTTTATTAGACCAATCAACCCCCACTCTCCCTCTCTATTATTGGCGGTTAATTAACGGTCAGCCTATGATTGGCAGTCCTGAGCCAGCATGATATCATATGTCATACATTAAGCATATGCCAACCAATCAACTTCAACCGCCCATTTTAAGACGTATTCGAATTGGTTACAATAATAAATTAAAAGTAATCACAGCTATCTCCTTTAACTAGGATAAGACCAATGGCGATTGAAGTATATATATAGGTAGCTGGCCCATAGCTACACATGATTTATAATTTTAATAAAATAAACATATACTAGACCTTAATGTGTATCTGCTTTATCTCCCCACTCCTAATCCTTTTTCCAACTTCCTGTTTCCTGTTTATACCATTTAATATATCCTAAGCCAATCGTCATCAATTGCTTGTGTCTTGTTTTTGTAAGTAATTCATCAGATGATTGGATATGGTGGTGAGAGTGGGGTATAGGACTGAAAGCAGATGTATTAGAAACACTAACAGGGAGTGTCAATGTGGGTATAGTTATTAATAAAAATAAATAAATAGGATATATGGTATATGAATTATACTATTATACCACCATACTAGTATATTATATAAGTAGTTAATCCCAGGGAGCTTACAGCATATTTAGGACGAGCTGTCTTATTGGGTGGAGCAATGGGCTGGGCATGAAGCAATGGCGGGTATGGTGGACACTGGCTCTTGGTCGTGAGTGGTGCTCTTCCTTCTGATGGTGTCACACTCATACGCTCCTTAAGGCTCGGGGCTTTATCATCCGTGACTGTAGGGACAAACAAGTGTATGTGTATGTATGTTTGATATTATATATATATATATGGATATATCTGTGTATGTATACGTTATATGAACTAATTATAATTTAAAAACTCGTTCTAGTAAAAAAAGATTAAACATGTGAATGACCCCAGACGGATTGAAAGGATATAGTTTTTTTAAAATAATAAAATACCCAGAGGGTATGGTACATCTATTAGACTAGAGATATATGTGCACGGCAATGAAGGTATGTATATATATATACCTATAGGAACCTCCTGACTGGATAATGACTGGGTGGATTGGGTATATGGGATAGGCAGTTGTGATAATATGTCCTGCATGTCAACATCCGGATTCTGTAGAAGGAGAAAGAACTTAGAAGGTCTCAGAGCAGCGGATTAGGTTTAGTATGGCAGGTCAATAAAATAAAAGCTAGTATGGTGACTATGTATGATATATCATTCTATTGGGGATACTAAGTAATTGGCATATCTAATCTAGCCTTTATATAGTTGTGATTAGGTTAAAAGATCTGTAAAAGTCATACTAAGAGCTGGAAAGGAAGAAGGAGGAATGGTAAAAGGGGGAAATGGACACAGGATAAAGCTATAAAAGGTATATATAGCTTAGAATCAACTAGAGTTTATTATATAACATCTATTCCCTCTTAGTTTATGTATTGCGCAATAGGTCTCAACTAATTGTTAAGTAGTAGGGTAAATGGGACATGTTACTGATAAAGAGAAATGGTATATATATACCAGAGTATAAAGTAGTATGCAGAAAATAATGGTGAAGAATGCTAGGCTAGGTGAGTGAGACGGGCACTGAGGAGGTAATAAAAGAATAAAAGAAATAGTACTGGAAGTATAGAAAGATAGTGAAAGGAGAAGCAGGAAAGTGGTTATATAAAAGGGCATGTGGTGTTTGGAATTAATTTTGAAAGAGGGCGAGTGTGTACCAAGGCAAAGCTAAAGAGAATAAAATAGTGAGAAAAGGAGTAATGAGAAATAAACCATAGAAGGATAGCAGAGAATAAAAAAAAAGATATTAAAATGTGTAACAGATAAGAAAAGAATAATGTGGTGTCAATAAATTGGAGTATAGTTGGTAAAACACTGGGAAATATAATAACCTTTTCATAGGTTGCATATTGATCCACCTGAGAGTCTAGAGAAGTTAAAGAATTAGTTTCAACAGCATGACTCTAATACTGGAACATACATCCATTTCAAGACATAATATGGAGGTTGTTGAGGATATTATAAACCATAGTACTATAGTTGGTGCCAGGACCAATTCCAAACACAATATGTTTATATGACACTTTCATAAAAGATAGTCAAACCATCTTATTTCTGCAACAATATGTGTTGGAAAATGGGGAATAATAAAAAGCATTATAAGGGGGAAAAAAAAGCTAAATAGAAAATGGACCACCAATTGCATTCACAGGGAATGGCTATGAAATGTTTTTATCTTTGCACATCACAGATCATACCAGATACAGGCCCTTGATTGATAGATGGTTTAACAGGTCTAGTCCTAAGGAGGCCATAGGGCTTTATCACTGCAATAAAATTTGAACATTCTTGGGCACCTGTTGAGACTACACTATTGGCAAACTGCACTTTGAATCCTCGTATGATATCCTGTAACCATGTCATGTTAAAAAATTACCCAATAGGTGACGATATTTAAAGATTGGCATTGTATTTATAAGTTACATGAAGATGGGATGGGGTTGAACGGAAAAATATTTTAAAAAATATGAAGTGACTAAAAGGAGTAAAAATGTGAAAAATATAGTAATATTAAGGAATAAAGGTTCGAGGGGCATAAATACAATGGAATTAAATGTTATTCACTAACTTGGGTATGATAAGTACTACAATCAATCCAAAAATATTGATTAAGGTAGGGTAAATGCTATCTAGAATATAAAGACAATAAATATGCGCACACGTGTAGATTATTCAATATACTAATAGCTGAATGAAAAGTGAATATAGAATAGATATACATAAAATTTAAAAAATCATGTACAATACAGTGAATAATTACAAGAAAATAACCAAGGAGAAAGAAAACCAGTAAAACCTATAATGGATGAAAAATGAAAGAGAAACATATTGAAAAGGAAATGGGAATGAAAGGTAGATTGCTGGCGGTCAGGCAAGAGAGGGACCAGGCTAGCACTTCATATTATAGTATATGATATAATATTATGCCAAGAGCATCTCCCTCTTTATCTCTTGCCTCTTATTTCTTTCTTTTTCTTCCTCTTATTTATTCATACATTTATAAGTCTACAAATACATAGTAAAATTGAATATTAGGTCAAATTGGTTATCAAGCCAGTCAATATATATATTGAATAAGAGAAACATTACCTCAAAATTTATGTAAGCAACTATACCTATCTATATATGAACATAAAAATGAGTATATGAAGTAGCTGAACAGTACACCTTCTCTTTTCTGTAAAAAGTCAGAATATCTTGTTGCTTATCAGGATTAATCTTTATAAATTCAGATTCTGTGATCAAATTGAGGCATTCCTGTAAAAAAAGCCGAATAAGGTTGACACTTTAAGCATATAATTGCCAGTCGATGCCAGACTGTTTAGTAATTACCTCGCCTATTTAGGGTGACATCTGATTAATGGAAGTAGAGAGTTTAGGATAAAAACTATATAGCCTTTATTCAATATCAATACGGAATAACGAGTTTCATATCTGTCTCATACAGAACCTCTTGATATTCCTTAAATACAGCATTTTATGCAGCAATACATGATATTACATTAGATTGAATTTGTGGGATATCTATCGAATCATAATTTAAGAATATTACTTTAAAGATTTGAATTGGGCGTCCATATATCACAAATTAATAAAAGGGCAATAACATGTATAAATGTAGCGTCTCTACTTGTATTCGTGTATTTTTGAATCAGTTGGCTAGTCTTGGTTATTGTAGAGAAGATAATGAGTGAAAGGAATAAGTTATTGCTTCAGATTAAAGAGTCAAATGAGGAAGAAAAATAGAAAATGTACCAGAAAACAACACCGCATAATAAGAAATTTTCAAAAATGAATATAGACATATTTTGAAATAATAATGTATTTAAGAATATAGCAATTGAGACATAATTAAAATTAGAAAATAGCAACGGAAATCTGTAGACATAAAAACAAAAGATATACACACATAAAGCAATTTTTTAAAAGGCAGATGCGAGATATGGGACAATACTAAAACCTATATGCCGATAAATAAAACAAAATAGGCATACATACATACACATACCCTCATACACTCACCACGACATCGGCTTCACAGTAGATCATTAGGTGCCCCGATGGTACTAATGACAGAGTTAAGACACGATCCTTTAAGAGAGGCTATTGAAAATAGAAGCAAGTCAATGGGAAATGTTGTATTATATCCATGAGAAATGTGTTTGATGCTAAGTCATTTTTGGGCATTATGTGATATTTATTTGTCAATATATATTGCATGCATTCATGCATTCTTTCTTTTTTATTTTATTTTATTATGTCTCATTGCATTCACTATATAAATTTAAAATTATTTTAAAATTTAATTGCTTCTTTAGCCCTTAATCATTTTCTTCCTTTCCCCTCTTTTTCTTTTTTTTTTCTGTAAATATAAAATGTTTATTATATCATTTGGTCATTTCCCGATATTTACAAGCTACCTCTCATTTTATCCCACTATAATTTACTAGGTCTAACTATTTATTTCTGGACAATGTGATAGAAAATAATCAGATAGTCCATTAGATTACAGCGGAAAACGTTCATGTAAACCAGATTCACTACAATCACATTGTTGTAGATGCAAGCGGATGCCACAAATGAATACCGAAAATGTCTAGGAAGCTCGCAGCTACTCATATAGTATGGAGAAGAAAAAAATCATGCCATCGTACCCCTTAGTCTAACAAATAAACCCATAAAATCATATGCACATATATTCATTTACATAGAAAAAAGTACAGTATATTATAATAACGAGTTGCATACTTTATAACCAGAAATTTTTTAAAAAATAGCGAGAGCCCACGCATGCTATTTTTCTTAATAGAGGTATTGAAAATTACGCAAGTAGTAAAATACAATATTGCCATACTGCGACAAAACATTATTCTTTTAAGTATTCACAAGCCATTCCATACCTTCCAAGTGCCTCCCATGTTTCCTTTGGTAGTTTTAGCATTGGGTATTAACCTAGCATATCTCTTTATGGGCCATGATTTATCTTGTAAGGTTGGCATCAACGCATTTTCTTTAGACATTTTTTAATTTCTCTACACTTCATTTACTATTTTTTTTCTTCTTGGGAAATGTGTAACTAAATAATCGCCATATAAAAACCACCTTATTGACTACCAAATCCTGAAGGACCTTACGTGTTGGATCGATATTGACTATAAATGAAATGTTCTACATATACATTTGCTTTATCATAGTATATTTGGTATATTTGTGGAATAGCTATTTCTATTGCTATGGAGTTATTTTCGTAGGGCCAATATCAATCATAAACGTAATAATAATAATCTTTTTAATCCAGATAAGTCTAGTTACAAGGAAGTAGTAAGCAGTGTTTTATATTATGAATGCACATAGAAAGAGTACCAGCCTCTTCCCCCCATAGCCCATTATTATCAATATTACAGTTATAATACTTGTGCAACTCCAATATCATATTATGTCGAAATAATTTGCACTCCTCTGTGTGAATCTTAAGCAATAACAATATTATTTTTAAACATGTAATATTTGCTAGATTTCGCGCCAAGAACAATATTTGGCCAATTATATACTTTATGTTATGAGCCCTGGTATGCCAGTATAGTTTATTGGCCGGCCATGGATGTAAATATTAATCTTCTCACGTGAGGCTCTACTAGCACGTACTGGTAATCACCGATAACTATGCATTTGTTGCCATGCCAGTTTTATGTTAATACTAACAAACAAACAAGTAGTAAGGTTACAAAAAACCTTTTAAACATTAAATAATAATAATGAAGAGAATATGAATTTTCATTTCGCTATAAAGAAATAAAGGAATAGGGCCTTGTGAATCGTACGTTCGTGCATGCCACTGGCAGGGAAAATGATAACTAAATTTGGACGCACATTTAATCAGCAACCAGGCTGTTAAAAGTAGATCAAAAAAGAAGAATTGCATTACGTTTTTGTTTTTTCCTCTCTTATTCCATTTTCTATTTTTCTATGCAAATGTTTAATCTATCAAATGTTGTAAGTGATTATACTTTCACATGTGTAAGAACATTATAGTTTCTTTCCATCTCGAGCAAAAACTCCTTTAGTTGATATAGTTCTAGCCATGAAGAGACACTTAATGTGGATCCCTAGCCTAGAATGAACAATTTCATGGACATAGGATATAGTACACCTACCCAAGGAAATTTTTGTATTTTATTGTGGTGATATGTATAATAGTGATTTTGTTTAATTAAAATGTCTTTAATAATTATTTTAATATTTAAAACATACTAAATTTCCCCTCCAAAACTCAGTACAATATCATCTTATATAAGGGGCTTCTTGCTTTAGGAATATAGGCTAAAGAGATACAGATAAAGGACAACAACTTACCACAACAATAGCATAAATTATAATAACACAAGATCGTTTACAGATGTTTCTTGTTGATCGGATTATAGTAGCCCTAATTTTATACAGTTATTAATAGGGGTAAAATTAATATGTTTTTATTATTTCATTATTTATTATTTTTGAATGATTAATACAAAAATATAAACTACAAATAGAAAATACTTATCAATAGAAAACAGAGCAGGGGGTTAAAACATGGAAAATTATTGGAAAATTATGTAAAAGAGTAATATTGATCATGCTGCATAAATAACTTCTTAATAACCAATTACATAGCTCTAATGTAGGACTGTAGCCAATCATAATAACCTCCATAACCGTCACGTTTATATATTATGACAGGTAAGAGAACTATTTGCTATTTGAAAATATTTTAAAATGGCGACCCAGAGGAGAGGTGCCAAGGGCAAGAATAGTGAAGATGAATACGTTACCGAGGAGGAGGTGAAAGGTATATGTTAACCTGTTGATGATATTCTTGGGACTGTTACTTCTCTTAACTCCTTATAGAGGAGACGTGATATTTTCGCTATTGTATTTTGCATAAGTTAGTTTACTTGACTTTGTGTTTTTTCTATATTTAATTTTATTTATGTGCACCTACCTAGGTTGTACTTACTTTTGTCTGCACGTATTGGTTGGGATAGAGGGATGAGAGGGGACCTTTATAATACCTAAGCTTTTCAAACCTTATTATACGCTCAATAATTCTCTTCTTATAGTATGTTACTAATAATTGGATTACAAGCAGTGCACTCCACACCCAAGAAGGGTAGTTGCTGCTGCTGCTGCATCGCCAAGGCGTTCGTCACCATCCTTTTGGCCTGTTCAGCCGCCGTTGGTTATTCTCGCTATACCACACAAACAAATTTCTTTGGCCGCGACGCCGAGGTGACTGAAAAGGTGAACATGATGCAAGCTCTCTTTGATGAAAAGGTAGAATATTATAAGGACGTGGCTTGGAACAAGCTTATCGAGTACAACATCATTCTTTTGCCTAAAGGTCCTAACGTTATGAGGCCAGTGACTGAAGAGAAGCCGGTAACTGAAGAGAAACCAGTGACTAAAGAGAAACCAGTGACTAAAGAGAAACTAGTGACTGAAGAGAAACCAGAGGAAATTAAGGTTGAGGAGTTAGATAATACTGTTGAGGAGCCAGAGGTTGTGGAGAAGATAGTTTATGTGGAATCTGACGAAGCTCTTATTGTGGAGAAGGTAGTTTATGTGGATGTTGATGGACCACCACCTGCTGTGGAGAAGGAGGCGGAGGAAGCCCAGGCCAAATCTGCTGATGGTATGTGAATCTTCTTGAAGACCCTGGATGGAAATAACCAAAGCCACAATAAAATTTATGAAACGTCTATCTGCTTCTCTATTCTGATCTATACAGGCATTATGATGCCAGCCTATGCATGTATTGATGCTATTAGAGGATATGTAAAACCTTGGTCGAAGATATGAAATATATATATATATGTATAAAAAATATAACCCAATATTATAATATATAGATATATAAGAAAGATATGGTATGTGTATTTAGCGGTTTATTTTACCAAAAAAAATAGCTAGGCCACGTCATATATAGGTCTTTCTCAGTAGAATTGAAGGCCATTATATCACATTTAGTGTATTAATATAGAATAAGCAGCTTTGTTCAAGGTATTTTTTACTAATAGAACACTGGTAAATATTAAACAGAATAACCAATCACATAATGTATTTATGAGATAAAGGAGGCAATAACCATACTAATACGTGAAGGTGTGAATGATGTTTTGTAAACCAGAGATATAAGAAATATATATTCATGCCCCATTCTACTCCAAATATCTGTAGATGACCTACCAGTCTATACCGCGGAGCAACTACGTGAATATGATGGGTCTGATGAATCTAAGCCTTTACTACTGGCCTTCAAGGGGAAGATCTATGATGTGGTAGGTGTTGCTACTGGCTATATGTATGATAACACGCATGTCTATATGATTGTACGTATGTATGTATGCATGCATAGTAGTATAACAACACATCTTTTACATTTCTTAACTTGCAAATTCTCTAAATATATTTATGGTAATTAACTTCATTAGTCGTGACCATGATCTCCTGTACTCTGCTTGGACTATGGCTAAGTACACTACATTGCAAGGATCATACTATTGGTTACTATATTCATGTGTTTGTAGATATAGATGCGATCATATTGTTACTTGATTACACTGTACTTTTTATTTTATTCTCTATGATCTTGTTGTATGTTTGACTGTGATTCTTGCATGTGTATATATGTATAGGGAGAGGGAAGTGGGGCTTGCATAGTCCCATCCCATATTTGATAGGATCAGCGTTATTCAGGTCAAACCATGGGTGTAGTTTCCCTCCGCGATATGGTTTTAACTTCTTAAGCAACATACATGCTTATCTTGTAACACAGGTCTAATACGCGTACCATAGTGATATATATATATATATATATTCACCATATTGTCATTACTATAATTAACAAACTAATATGATTGATGTTTCTGCAGACCAAAGGAAAAGCGCACTATGGTAAGGGAGGTGCCTACAACATGTTCTGTGGTAGAGATGCCACCAGGTAAGCACCTTCCTCTGCCTTATTATACTATCCCCTCTTTCTAGATTGGATTATATCCATTTCTCCTTCACACACGCACACACTATATATATATTCAACCCATACTATATTCTTTATTATTTGTTAAGATGATATATATTTGCCCACACCAGATAACCAGTAAATGATTTGACACTAACAAGATATGATCATGAAAGATGCGATCATGAAATAAAACATTTATACACCAACCACCCTATCCACCAAGAAGGAATTACCAGGACTAATACCTGACTATAGCAAAGATATTATAATGAAGAAAGAAAGGAATAAGTTGCTTGCTGGCCTCATATAGTATAATCGTACAACCAAACAAATACTGATTTTCTGCGTTTACTTTTACTTTTTTTCTCGCGTTTGAAACTTGATTTTCTGAGCTAATGTGCTACGACAATTCCAACAACCATTTAACTACTATTAACTGAAGAATAATATCATCGGATAATTATCTACTACACCTACATACTCGACGGCTTGCAAGATAATATCGCCATCATAATGAAAAGGCCAGTCACAGTTTTGAACTGACCACTAACATCAACCTGTATCCCACAGATCTTATGCCACGGGGGATTTCCAAAATGATTTAACCGGAAACCTTGAGGGACTGACTGAAGAACAGCTTAGCGCACTTGATATGTGGACTTCATTCTACGCAGATAGCAAGGAATACCCATGTGTCGGAGTGCTTTTAGATTAATAGTCAATGAGCGCATACTTGTTCTCTATCTCGTTTTGTTATTACTATGATGGACCGATTAAGGGTACCATGTAGTGTACAGTGGACTGAAGTATAACCGTTGTGTATTTCCACGGCATTGTTGGCCTATACTTGATGTGTATAAGTATAAGTGATCGAGAAATATAATAAATACAGGTGCGGTTGAGTCCCTTACGATACCCAGATTTTCAGTTTTGAAATAAGTGTATCGGACTAGTAGAATGCATAATATCATTTTACATATCTGACTTTGCCATGTATCCTCTTATTAAGGTACTTTTTAATATAACTCTTACCTGTAATAGCAAATATCCCTAGGCAGGATATGAAAGCTTAAAATAGCTTACTTAAAAGTGAAAGCAATATTTGTTTTAGGGCTAAGACACGTGTGCGTGTTGAATTGGCTGTAGCATGTATGCATTATAGTTATCAATACCAAAGGTGTATGTTATTATTATAAAAGACTAAGTTAAGATTATGTGATCCCATCATACATCGATATAATCTGACTATAATTACAAGGCATATCCATTTATTCTCCAATACTCTATTGATCCGGAGATACACAGCAATGCCTCCAAATCACTAGTTTCCACACCATGGACCCCACTAGGTCTCAATATGATATCGCGTATAGTGAATGGTATTCGGTATCATAGGAAAGGACAATAGTATCATAGACACATATCAGATACGATACTGGGAGGAAGAGGGAGAAATTTTAAGCACTGAAGAAATAACAAAGCACAAAACAATATAGGTACGCACTAGAATTTTGATTCTACCTTCACACAGAGGATCGTTAGTATAGAATTGAATATGCGTATAACTGAGATACGATAGATAGTTAAACCGGCCTCCTGCTGTACGTCATTCATGGCCATCGTAATCATGCTATCTATGATCACTCAACATTTCTATTATGACGAGGCCTGCAGCTTATCAACACCTAGCTTGAAGTCACGTACTGCCCTGGTTATATCCTCTGTAGCCCAACCATATGTTGATGTAATTGTTAAGGTCAAGAGAAGAATAATTGGGATTCAGTTGGATGTGAGAAGAACATTAGCATTTGACACATAGAAATGAGCGAATAAAACTACCACATTAACAATAACAGCAACCCAATGAAGCCCAAAAGGGACACATCTCCATAGATCATACATACCTTGAGTAGTCTCACGGCCTACTGACATACGAATGGCACAGAGAGCCACCTCAGAAGGAATCCCCATACTTAGGAGAATAGTGGAAGGTCTGAAGAGAATGCGGTTGACTTAGCATAGTATAGTATATATAAAAACAGGTTTATAAGCCTATACGCTATGTATTCGCTAAACTGGACTATATATATATGTGTAGGGTGTAGAGGGTATAAATTCAAATAATTGATTGATAAAGGAAATTACAAGAAAATGAATTCAAATAAAGTAATAAGAAAGAGAGAAACCGAGAGGGAGAACAAGACTATGAAAAAAAAAAAGAAAAAAAAGAGATAAAACCGGTAATGGCAACGAGAGCTAAGTGGGGATGTGGCAGAGGTATGTGATGGTCACATTATAGAAGATAGGAGTATAAGAGAAAGATAAATACTGACCTGAAAACATTAGCATGACAGGCCGATCCTAAGGCTGCCTGAACACTAGGCACTACCTCTAATATCTTACGACCTGAGAGTCCCTGTGAGTGGTATTGGTGTTATAAACGCCTTCCTGGACCAATGGAAAGAGCATAGAATAATGATAATAAAATAAAATGTAATTATACATTACCTTAACATATAGCATAGTGCAAAAAAGTATATATGATAGATAGTAATTATTTCCAAAATATGCCAATAACAAGCAATAGTATTCCACCAATGAGCAATAAGAGTGGAGATACCAAATATAAGGCAGTCCAAACAGGACAACAAGACCCTCATGATATTGCATACAGGTTATTGGCTGAATAAAGGATTCTACACATGCCCTAGGGAATGTATCTGTCGTTCGTGCATTACAATGAAACCAGGCATTACTCATTGAATAACAAATATGCTTTTATACATCCATCCATCAAGTATTAAGTACCACGATCCATGCCATGTTCCCCACAATGCATAAAGCCTCCTAGCATACCTCACCAAGAATGGACACATTGCAGGTGTTAGGTATGCGCTTTGATTCCTCCGACCTGCCATTTACATGGATTCGATCCTGTAGTCATCCCCCACCAACCCTCACTGGTTAAAAACCCATTGCACCAACTTCAAGTCAAAGTAAATTCCATAGCAAAATACAACCCACCAATCAATATATTCACTTAAATATAGTAAATATACCCATGAATCAGCCATTAATCCCTACGATTGATACTAATTGTTAATTCACTTAATAAATACGTGAAGCAACCAGTACGTGTTCCGATTAGGATGGCGACAAGCCCAGAAACATATATAATGGACTTTACTCGACCGAATTAGCAATAGGCTCCTAATGGCGTATAGAATTACATCTTAAACTTTCAAATGTGTATGAGTAATATTGCACGTAGATACTTTTAGTTCCATACATAACTAGGCACATATTGTAACACTTAGTTATCTTTCATCACGGTTTATATTTTAGTAATTGATAAGACAACGCATTACATGGAAACATAATTATAAGAAATTATTGGAACAACAGTTCCAAATCAATCGAGTTAGAATATTCTAAAAATTATATAATCAAATGGTAAAGCTAATTTATCAATCAATGGCAAGCTCGCTATGTTAAAATATAATGATGAGTAAACACATGTTTATAAATAATCAGTCGTCTTACATGGCTATAAAACAGCCAGGTTTAAGCACATGGTCCAATAATAAACTATTGATAAGGGCGTTTATAAATAGAGAATAAAACAAATTATAAACAGTCCATAAAGAGAATATAAAATAATCTAGCCAATAGACAATAGGAATTAAACACACCTTTCCAAATGCCTCTTCTAATTGGTCCTCCAGGTGATCTCGCATCAGAGCTAGGTGGGCAGAATATAAAGAAAGATTCTCCACCACGAGTCTACAAGCCTGAAAATATTAACCATATAGGTATATACGTATGGTGTCAATAAGAAGGGAAGAAGGGAAACATAGAGTAAAGAAACAGAGTGGTAGATAATGGAAGGGTACGGTAGACCTTCACAGCTTCTACACAGCATCGTAATAATCTTTGCTCACAATATCACGTATATACTCACCCTCTTAAGCTTACAGAACAATAACTGTAAAGCCAATATATCAGACTATCGCACACCAGCCTAATATGTTCTTTGATTAACTCATTATTATCTCAGTTTTTTCAAGCTATTATTCAAAAACCTCTGATTCCTTAATACTGATCCTTATTTAACTTTTCATCAAGATAAAATTAACCACTCGCCTCTCTATACATCTATTTGCCACCCCCCTGCACTTCATCCTCTCAACCTCTTCATTTCATCCACATACATACCTCACCAAGACCAGCAATCATTGGCGTATTTTCAGTACCACTCCGGAGGCCATTCTCCTGTCCTCCCCCACATAGCAATGGCATCACGGTGGTACCTCCCTCTCTGTGGAAATTCCACCGTGTTACTACCAATAAGAAAAAAATATAGAAATATACTAGGAGGATAACATGATAATAGGCTGTTTTCAGTGAATAATACTATAATCGTTAATTACATTGAAGGGTTAAGACACGGGAAAGAGGGGTATATAAAGTGATCAGGTATATATAACATGTTTTGATCGAATACAGTGAATTATATAGGACAGGAAAGAGCTGTAAGTAAAACAGTTGTGGTATAAAAACATTTTCAAGTCGAGTAAAGGGCCAACAGTATCTGCATTGTTTATGCATAAGCTATATATGTATTTGGTCATGTGTTTAGGCGCGCATGTACGTTTTAAAATATGGGTAGGCAGCTGTATTTGTTACACATTCCCAGAAATTCTACAAAATATATTGATGTATATATATCTATCTTCATACACACAGTATAGTTAAATATAAGCTATATAAGGAGAAAGAGGTAAGTACACAGAAAAATGAAAAATTAGTAGACATGAATAAATATGGATAAGTGATTTATCATATCCTAATTCGTTGTATTATCTTTTATCACATCCTGATCTATCTTGTAATAGTCTAAGACTATCATATTCTATTATCCGAACACATCATTCCATATCTAATCATATTCAAGTAAGTTACTTCCTGCTACATTCAATTATATATTAGCCAAATGGATCATACCACACGTTAATTTATAATCTCTTAATCAATCGCATTTTATCTCCATTTAATTAATGCACGTAGTCATAGGGTAATTTACCTTCCCAGGCCTCGTACATATAGCGCCCCAACGCGAGGACCGTAAAACTAGATGTAGAATAGGGGAGGGGGATGGGGAAGAGATACATAAGTTGATATATGCAGGCTAATGATGGAAGGACAAACGAGTATGGAGAAATAAAGTCACAATAGAAGGAGAAAGGGAACATCCCAAGAAGAGAAGAGGGTAAATAAGTAAAATAGCATCATGTAGATATAAATAGATGCATGCTTTGCTTGCATATCATCCAATAACTATATAGATACACATGTTTTTCATTTCCCTCCCTACTACCTTCTCACAATTCTTTCA
This sequence comes from Ichthyophonus hoferi, assembly GCA_002751075.1. NCBI lineage: Eukaryota > Ichthyosporea > Ichthyophonida > Ichthyophonidae > Ichthyophonus > Ichthyophonus hoferi. The sequence continues at coordinate 32,843 of NAOQ01000191.1, read as the reverse complement.
ACCAGTTAGGCAGGTCATTGACACATATTTTCTTTTACCAATCATAATATCTCTCTCCAAGCTTAACCCAATCATGCTTAAATAGGAAACGGGATGATATATATATACCTTATGTCCTACCACCGTTAGATAGTCACATCCTAGAGCTCTAACATCGACAGGGATCTTGCCTATGGATTGGGCAGCATCCACGTGCAAACGCACATTACCTTCACCCGCAAACCCACCGATGGGGAATGAGAAAAATTGGGCTATATATGGTAGATATCCAAATATGGCCAGTGTCCATGGCATGATACATGATAGTGGACCATTTGTACGTATACAAAAAGTACATGTATAAGAAATTGTAATAATACAGACATTCATAAAATAGATATTTCGAAAACGTGCCCTATGTAAGGTGAATCACATAACACATACTAAACAACAAAAGCATATAGGTATAAAATTTCTCGGCCTGTTAAAGACTACCACAAGAATAGTATCATATTCCTATAAAGTTTCAAAGTTCAGAAAACAGCATTAATATTCTACGTATGTTTGAGGATTGCAAGTAAGGAAAAGAACATGGGTATACAGGAGAAAGAGTAAGAGCTATAAGGTAAAAAAAAGTATAAAGGATAAAAGATTATCAATATTGCATATACATGTACCAATTCGATGTACAATGAGTATGTGAAGGAACTTGATATAAGAGAGGATGGCAGGAGATGGCAGGTAAAAGAATATCTGTATCTCCAGTATGGGCAAGCAAAGAGAAATATAATGTGTATGGAACACAATCAGGAAATAAATGGATGAACGATTTTAAAATAAATTTTTATGACTGGAAAAAACAAGTGGGAAGTGTAAGTGTGATGCAATAAAAAGAAAAGAAGGTATTTATGTATGCTATAGAGAGGGTGAAGGTAATATACGTCCGGATTCCTCATTTAGTTTCCTGAGCGCCTCGGCAATTTCTTCAACGGGCTGGATAACACCCGTCTCGTTATTGGCATGCATTACAGTGACTAGGACCGTATTTTCTATCATAGGAAGAGACATGTATGTGGTTAGTGGTGGTTAGTGATTAGTGAAGGGTTATAGAGCATAAAGAGGAAGAGGTAGAAAGAGTGTGGTGGGGGGGATTAAGAGGATGTCAATAAAAAATATCTATTTTTAAAAAAATAAGAAAGAGCTGGGTATTGGGTGGAAGTCAGCAGTGATGATAACGTGATATGAGAGGATAAGGGGTGACAAAAGAAAAGTAGGTAGAGCAAGTGGATTTTTTTAAAAAAAAACAAAAAGGGGTGAAAGGAAGAGAGAAAAGGTAACAAACCATGGTCAGAGAACGAGAAAAATAAATAAACAAGACGAATACACATATATTGATAGCACAGTAAGGTAGAAGTGGACCTAAGAGTAAAAAAATAGTGTAATGAATGTATATCAGGTCATGCTAATAATACCTTTCACGGCAGCAATCATATCGCTAGTGGAGACAGCCCCAGAAGGTCTAGTACATACCATAGTAGACTCAATCTCATCAATCTGGGCATGGTCATAGGTGGAAATAAGTATAAAGATAGTCGACAGACATACTATCACAGTAATTTCCTGTCCTGGGTTTTAAATATATTTTTATATAGACATATATGGATATGTATTTCTGTGTGTAGACCTCTATTCAAATATTTTTCTTGTCTGTTTAAGTGCTGGTATTTTAGTAAGATGGAACTCATAAACCAAATTCAGGCGCAATCCAAAATACTCTGACCATGCAGAGGAGAGATAATCTCATATCGTTCTCGCTATATATATATATATATGGGGATGTATAGGGTTACATGTAGAATTGTTGAAATGAGTGTGGGCATTAGATACAAGACAAACGGCTAATTAAAATTCAGAAAGGACAGGGCAGTTTATAGTGGGATCCTATAACATTGGCGGTTGATTTAAAAAAATGAACATAAAACAAACAGGGGGGAAGTAGATTTATATTTTTGTTTATTTAGGCTGCCGTATCAGTCGGATTTTGCATATAAAAGTCTAGAGAGAGAAAGGGTGTAAAAGAGAGAACAAATAAAAAGCCATGAAAGCTATCTATGAAGTAGACTAGGACGCACAAAATAAAACTCTCACATACCTTTCCCAGGAAGTCGGCTAGTTTAGTAATACTATCATGTTCAAGGTTGGTCAAAACGATGTGGGGACGTGGTATGATTTTGTCACCATGGCTGTTGTGATGGAGAATCTTGAATTCACGCACCACCGAGTAAAAAACCTGATTGTTGCTCTCTGTACCTCCTGATGTGAAGATGATTTCTGGAAAGAGAGAGGGAAAGAGTAGGTTTAGATAAGTAAAAAATAAGTAAGGTATGTGTATTTATGTGTTAAGGGCAGGAAGCAGAGAGATAGATAAAAATAGGCGAGGAGAGAGAAAGACAAAAAGAATATGGATACTATAAATGAAGGGATATACTTATATGAAAATAGGTATGTAGGTGCTTATCAATAGTTACTATCTCAAATCGGCCATATCTGCTATAAATCACTCACCTGATGGGTCAGCATGGATAGCCCTAGCCACATTTGTTCTGGCTTCTTCAATGATTTGACGTGCCTTGCGGCCTGTATCCATCAAGATAAGTTATGAGGAGTTGGAACTTCATTATAGGCAAAGTTCTGTCGCTATATCATCCATATATCCTTCACATACTCCAGCCCTTTTAATATTTTACGTGCATACCTCTAGACTGTTTATCGCATAAAGCCCTGACACCATCTTTTGTTCTCTTTTTCTGTTTAGTTTATTACAAAAGAAAGGTAGACTGCACAACAAAGTATAATAAATTTTTTCTTAATAAGCTCCAATAGTGTAATTGCTATGCAATTCTATCCCCTAATGTTTCCCTCTACCTTTTTTCTCACTCCTTATATATCTGCCTCACCGTTTACCAAGCTTACTATATGATAATTAATATAGACCTACCACTTGTACTGTTGCTACTAGGGTTGGCCCATCCTTCCGTTAAAGTGCGAGTGATAACTTCAGCGACAGATGGTTCCAGGGGGGTGGTGGCGTTGAAGTCTAGATATATAGGCTGCGCCATTGGAACGGTATTTCCGTATATAACTATAATAGTACACACAGTTATAATAGTAATATCCTTATGTTCTCTTTATGTTTACGTCTATATCCCGCCTATCATAACACATTCGTGTTGTTTCTTATTTATTTTATTAGTTTCTTTTGATTTTCTATTGGCTCTATCGCAATCTGGCTCCTCAAATACCTAATGAGTAACATATTGCCATAAGTAATAAATCTTAGAAATATATTAACCAATAGAATCATGAATAGTTGTACGTTTAATTTTAAGTTAAATCAGTCTCATGGATCCTCGTGGATCCTATATTTTATACACCAGTCTGGTATCATATATTTTAAAAGTCACTATATGGAAAGAGAATAGGCTTTACGTTAGAATTTTTAAATAGCAAGGTACAAATAACACCCTTTCTTATAAATGCTTCTTAATATTTTTTGGGTCTTGTGTCATGTCATATATGCACCTTGCCCTTGAATTACATATCAAAGTGTTGATGATTCCTCCATATATTTTTCTTTTGGAATCACAGTTTAAATTTTATGATGACAAATAACCAATCGAATATTACTCGTACTGATACGCAAGATTAATTTTTACCGAAAGAAATACAAGATCACATTTAAAACTATTACCAATAGTTGATGCATTTTAAAGTTTAGTTGAAATAATCGAATATATTGAGATTCGTTAATTAAGAGGTAATTATACCCGATTTGTATTTACAGCAATGATAAGGTCATTTAAACCTGTCAAACATAACCGTTATATGAGCCAGTGTTATATTTTATTATTATTATTGTTTATTTTGCATGTTGTTCAGCATTTTATGTCTTTCTATATACTATGCACATTTATACTTGTATTTATGTCTTCCCTGATCTATAAGTATATATATATTTAACCTCAATGTAGTAGTTTTACATATCTTGGACTCGACTGTGTTAGTTTTATCTTTCTATTAAACCACAACCTGGGAGGGGTTTAACAATAGACTGAGACAACATAGTCCTGAATGAGTTATTGTAAGCTGCCTCCTAGGTGTGTTTGGTGCTAATTGTTGTGATGTTTGTCATTTTACCTTTTGTGTGTATTTCCTCTCCCTTGTTATCACTCTACCTCTCTATTTTTTGCTCATTTCTATCTCTTGCTCCCTCCTGGTCTCATATTATTATCATAAAAATGTATATATATATGAGCACACACATCACACGACAACGTATGTACACACCCTAACTTCAGCTATATTTTTTAAAAAAATTCTCTCTGACTCATCACCCATGCTTTTTAGCCTTTCTTCTATAAAGAAGAAGATACCACAAGACTGCGTATGTTTTGACTTTCTCCTTTTCAGATTAACATGTCTAAGCCACCTTCGGGGGGAAAGGGCCCCGAACCCCATCCTAAGCCACTAGTACAATTCATGTTTCATGATACATTAGAGGTATGTATTATCTGTAGTGTGTATTTTAGGTTTAAGTAAGATAACTAACTCAAGCTACTTCTAGTCATGTTAAAGTGTCTAGGCTACCCCTCTTGTACACACGGATAACTAGGCTCATTTCATGTATGTTTGTCTCATTGCTATACACATATACACCTATACCTTCATTACAGTTTTATCAATTTGTCTTTTCTCACTATTTATGACATACTGTCACCACTGTCACATAGATATTGTCTTTCTATTATCATTCCACCTGCATTACTCTCCCCATCCCGCCTGGCCTCATATTTACATATCTAGTACCTTACTTTTTTCTACCAGTTGTTCTATTCTTCCCATCCACAATAGCACAATGTCTTTATATATATATATATATATTTCTGTATTACTTTACATATACAAGCGTGTTTATGTACGTTGAGTTTAGAATGCACCACCACATTCCCCTTTTCCTTCTTCTCTCTCTCACTTTTTCCCGCTTTTTTTGTTTTCTATTGATCCTATTTATTTATTCCCCTTTCTATTGGCACATATTTATGACCTTTCTTTACACTTACCCATCTGCACTCCGCAATAATACAATAGCACCCTGGAAAATCATGAAAGCCTTCTTATTTTCACTCTATCACCTTACCTCATACACATGATGTGGATATGGATGCTTCAGCCTGCTATTGTTTCCTAAAATCCATTGTTACCTTTCTACATCCCCACACACACGACGTGCATAGCAATCTTCTTTCCCTATATATATATATATCAATATTCCCATCATGGTTGCATACCTCGGAACTTCTCTCCTTTTTTCCTGGTCTTTTACCTGTCGATTAGTTTCTTCTCTTCCTTTAATATATATGAAATTAATTAGTATGTAAACAGCTACAAGTGTCTCCGTTGCCATAGGCTGCCCCTTTATGGCCTGGCACTTATTTATATTCTTTCAGCAGACAGTCCCACCTGCTCCTGCTCATGTACTTCGCCCACAAATGCAACCACTACGCCAGAACCTTACTTCGCAACAACAACAACAACAACAACAACAACAACAACAACTACAGCAGCAGCAGCAACAACAACAACACCACCAACAACAACAACAACAACACCAACAACAACAACAACTACTACTATTACAGCAGCAACAGCAACAACAGCAACAACAACAACAGCAAAAGCAACACCAACACCAACTACTATTACAGCAACAACAACAGATGTATTTGCAACACTTGCACCAGCAATCAGGCCTTACAAAGCTGCAAGGAATGCCTTTTCTATCGGCGGGGCAGCAAGCCCTACCAATACATATACCACAACAGCGACACTATCAAATAATGCAGCCACAGCTACCGCAACAACAACAACTAGAGGCCAGTCAGGACCAAGACCAGTCATCACAGCCAAAATTTGCAGGATCACCTAAAGAAGGCCCGGAATACACACAGTCTATAGGACCCCCACCTGCTAGTAGTCTAGGGATAATAGCCCCTGATGACATTGAGGAAGAGGAGGTGAGTGGGAAAATGCCCCATACACCCCTGAATGCCCCTCTTAGAGCAACCAGTTATAGCGTAGACCAATTAGCAATGTCACGTTTGGAAATGGCGGGGAATTCAAAAGTCGAACCTGTGTTTCATAAAGTCACATTCCCTCGTCCGCCTAAATCCAAACGGGCCCTTCTGGGGGGTAACAGAATGAAATATTCCAGTATTAATCAACCAAGAACAGCACAGACCAAGACAACCTCGGCGTCACCCCAGGGGACTAGGGCAGAGCTCGGCAAGGGGGGTTCTATAAGTCATGGACCCCAAAGTGTTACAGGACACTCGGATCAACCGCCTACTGCCAGACCAAGCACTATACCAGAGATACCCCGAGGGGCCCTGAGGCCACATATAGGCGAAATTCGCCCTATGCATTCCCCTGCAAATAGACTAAGACCTCATTTGGATCCCAGTACCCCATTTAGGAGGCCATCCATGCGCCCCGTGATGTTGCCAAGCCAACCAATGGGGGCTGGATATAGCCCCTACCAAATCCCACAGGTCTGTATGTGGAAGTATATGGATAGTATATATATATATGCGTGTAATGACTTATCAAGGTCTTAGTGAGATGTGTTTCAATATAGGGCTATGTAGGCGTGTTTAATGTTATATGTAGCTTTATAAAGGTATACATACATACATACCATGGGGTAGAGAAGGGAGTAGTGAAATAAGGATTCAGGATGATTGAGCAAAAGAATAGTGTGCGAGCTGACATACCCGACTGATTTTGAGCCAATTGCAATTCTTGTAGGTGTAAAGGTAGAAATAGCAAAGGAAGGGAACCAATTACGGAGGAGTATTCCTCTTTCCACATACCAATAATCACGACTATCCAATGATATAACTTATCTGCATATTTTTCCTGTTGAGTTTGGTGTAAGGACATCATGGGATATTTTCATATATGAATTAAGAACATGTGTATATACGGATGTGCTATAGTCCCTTATGGATTGTTATTAAAAAGAGGTCTCTCTAGGTATTGTGCACCCCATTTCATTTAGAAATGTAGTGGATGGCCTTGACATAGCACAATAATACAGTTCTATACTAGGGAAGCATGATATGTAATTAGATGATTCACTGATTAACTAACATTGGTATCGTGTTATGTTATGCTACCATTATATTATATTCTCTACATCCACAGGGAGGCATGCCTGCACCATCGGGAATATTCACTACCTTTTCCTATGTACGTGTCTCCCTTCTCCTCTCTCTGTCCTCTTAGTCAGCCACTTTCATATTTCCTCCAGCTCTTACTTACGTTTTTTTTCCTTTTTGCATCTGCTATACACGCACTACTACATACATATATGTATATGTACACTCTTTCTAGATTGAAAGATAACATATGCATATGCTATAGTTACAATTCATATATATCCATTCACATAGAACAACACGATAAATATATATATCCACTTCCTAATATCCGCGAGATGCATGTAAGTTTGACAACAATATACTATGCAGAAAATGAATATAATGAGCACAGTACATATGGTATATATACATGAATAAAGATAGTGTAGTTGTAAAATACATATAGTGCATACATTATATATAATGGTTGCAATGCATATAGTTTATATAGAACCATTTTTATTTAGTCTATGAAAATGAAATGGACCTGAATAAATTGCTTTTGTGACAACTGAGTCAATGAGATGAACCACATACATAATGCACCTGTATAGATACCTGTATCTATACCTATACCTATACCTATGCCTGTACACTAACTAGATAAGATCATAGTCCCCAGGGCTGGAAGGAGGTGCAATAGGTATACCTCGACCACCCATTATGACCAACCCGCAACCACCATATCTTGTACAGAATGGGCCCATGACCGTGTAAATAACCTTGCAATACCATGTACTTCTATACCTTATGTTTAAGATATTAATATCTACCTTTATATCTTTATTATTTTACTATGTACCTATCTACATATCTTTTGCCATTTTAACTCTATCCCACCCTCCTTCTTCCTTGCATGATATCCATTGACCTACCTTCCCTTTATTCTCTAACCCGCCATGGTGCAAAGCAGGATGAGACTGGGTTTGCCTATGTCAGCGTTATGTAAACAGCTCTAGCACTGATAGAGGATTTATCCCAACCATAGTGAAACATATATTAGACCCCCCTGTAAATTAACATGGTATGCCATTGTTATCCCTTAGATCCTATTCCGGTGAGGAACCAATCGCATCATGTGGGGTCAATCCGCCTAGACAAAGGAAGCAGGTATTTTACTTTGCTCTGTAATAAGACTTAGCTCTGCCAACTGTATTCATAGAATATGTCTTCATTACTCCTTCTCTCTCCTCTCTATATCTATTATTATATCGGATTGGTTTAATCATGCTGTGTATATATGAAGCTATAGTGGTATAGAGGTAGATAGACAGATTACTAAGTGTATATTATATTTAGTGGAGAGCTAACCAGCCCAGCATGATACTATGTTTATAATGTGATATACTATTAAGTAAAAGTATTCCTGCAATGCACAGTGCAACTGCCGACAGTCCAAATGTCTCAAATTGTACTGTGAATGCTTCAGCAGTGGCGAGTATTGTGATGATTGTAACTGTGTCAATTGTAGCAACAACCCAAGTCATGAAGAAGAGAGGAAGGATTCAATCCAGGTGTGTCAATATGCATTTATTCACATTTCTCATTCTCTTCTATTATCTTGTCATTCACCAGTCTCTCTATGTTTTGTTTTCACCTACGCTCTTTGCTTCACTCGATCTTGTCCTGGCCCTGTACCCTTCTCTCCTCATATTGAGCTTATATCCTACTTCTTCTATGTATCCCATCATATCCTATCCTCTCCTGTTTTATCCTATTTTATACTATCCTGTCCTATACCCCCCGAGATAGATCTTCGTGTGAATAGGAGCAGTAATAGTAATAATAATAGTTATTAATAGTAGTAGTAATAATAATAATAATGCACATTAATGCCCAACCCCTCTGCCTGTCCTACTTTCCATTGCAGATTATTCTTGATCGCAACCCATATGCATTCAAACCAAAGATAGGTGCCAAGTTGGTGAGTGCATAATATTATATTCCTTGTTATATTTACTTACTATTATTATTTTTTATTTTTATTTATGGTTTCTTTTTTCGTCAATCAAATATTGCTTTAGTTTTTATTGTTGAATCACTACGGTGTTTTATTTAAGGTGCAGTAGTTATTGTTCTATTGAGTGTATTTGTGTGATATTACCTGGATAGATTTGGTGGTTGGGGGGGGGAGGAATGAAATGGGATGAGAGGGAGAGGAAGACATGGACAAGAATAAAAAGAAAATATAAACAGAGGGTTACAGTGTAGTGTAGTGTATTTTCTTGTATTGCATTTGGTTGTATTATATTATATTATATTATATTATATTGTCTTGTACTGTATTGTCATTTCCTGTAATGTATTGTGTTATATTACATTATAGTGCATGACCTTTGAGGAATACACTACCTCATGGTGATTGTTAATTTCTCCCGCGAGTATTTTTGTGTATAGTGATAGCGGTTTTGTGCTCTCACTACTATGTAACGTTATATCTGTCTGCATGTCCCTTATATATCTAAGTATGTAATGTATTATGCGTTTTGACCTGTATGTATGTATGTTGGTATTATATATGACTGTTAGCCTATATGGTATAGGAAGACATTGATAGAAGGGTTTAATAACGTCATACCCAATGCCTATTGGTTTAGGATGCAAGTCATACCGGTACTGGACAACATGCCAAAGGTGAGATAAGTTTTAGATTGGTTTTAAGTCTCTTTTTATCCTATCATATTTCTTTTAGTTCAGGACCTCGAATTGTTCAATGGCATAGCTAATAGGTGTGACCCAGTACGTGATGATTGGTGACTAGATAGATTTTAATATGTCTCTCACATACCTTTAATTAACAAATCGATTAGGCTATAAATATAATAAGTACTTAAAAGCCAGCATTAAAACAGCCAATTAAAAGAAATTATTTAAACTCTGTAACTAAACCAAGTAAGCAAAAGCTATAATAAAAACTAAAAAGGTCAGGTGTTCTAGCTCTAGAACATGTGAGGTTATGTTGGCCCAATCAATAATATTCATTCAATTTGATTACATATTTCCCTTATAATTGACCACTTGTTTACATTCTACTCTCGCTAGTCCTCTTTATTCCTTTTTCCAATTGGTCTAATCCATATTCATTACACGTATATTTACGTGATTAAATAATTATTTTTAATTATTATGGGCCTATCACAGCCCATCTTTTCTTCTTTATCCTAACATATCTTTACTTTATTGTTGAACTTGTTTATCTTCGTATTTCTCTCCTTCCATATCACTTTCTCTCTACTAATATTACATTATCTCGGTCTTGTTACTTTATCTTTCCAGGTTGTCATTGTAAGAAATCTGGCTGTTTAAAGAAATACTGTGAGTGCTATCAGGTTAGTGTTCCTCCAACCGTCTGAAATTTACAATGCTATTAATTGCTTTCCCTTATATATATATATATATTTACTATCATATTATATTATCATATCTTATATACTATTCTACTCTCCTATATTCTATCATATATCGAACTCGCATACATATTATCGTATACATACTATCCTACATACTATCATATCACTATATTATTATGCATATGATCTTCCCTCCTATTCACTCTATATATACATGATCTCCCACAGGCAGGTATAACGTGCAGTGACGCGTGTCGCTGTGTTGATTGCCGCAATGTCACTGATGTCTTTGTACCACGACCTGGTGAGCTCCAAACATACATTCTATTCTTATTAGTAGTAGTACTAGCTTGTTCATTATTATTATTAGTAGTATTTGCATTAGTATTAGTATTATTATGATTATTATTATTATTATTACCATTACTATTCTTACTCCTATTCCTGTTCCTATTACTATTACTATTACTATACTATTACTAATACTATTACTATTATTATTACTATTACTATTACTATTACTATTACTATTACTATTACTATTACTACTATTACTATTAC
>NAOQ01000191.1:8337-21036 GCA_002751075.1 Ichthyophonus hoferi | reverse complement strand
CTATTACTATTACTATTACTATTACTATTACTATTACTATTACCATTATTATTATTATTATTATTATTATTATTATTATTATTATTGGTACTACATTACATAGCATTACTATAACCTTGCAAACTATAATCACATATATCCACTGTAAGCTGTCACTATACAAGGCAACTTAGTAGCTATTCCCCTATCCTTCTCTCTCATCTCTTCAGATTTTCTGTCACAAAAAGGAAGTCGTTCCACACCCTTTTCAAGAGAGGTACTCTCCTACCTCTGCCTTTTCTTATATTTCTTATCAAGATATGTATGGTTAGCTTACACCGTTATTTTAGCTTTATCTATGTATATACCTGCAGCTAATATCTTATTAATAGTGCTTTTATTACTGGATAGAATGTACGAACGAGTATGTCTAATGGTGGGTATTTCAGTCTCCAATAGGAGCTTTTCATTATGCAGTTAAATATGCATTATATAATATAATATAATATAGTATAGTATAGTATAGTATAATATAATATAGTTAAAAGATGTGCAATGCACATAAGATTTGGCGTATTAAAGGATTATAGAAGTTGTATGAAGCCCAACCGTGTATACCTGGTACCTATATGTTTCCGTTTGCAGCTAGGGATGTCAATTGATACTTCCTAACTACTATATCCTATTATGTGTTACTATCTTATTATATCTCGCTATATCTTATTATATCTTACTATAGCTTACTATATCTTAATATATATTATCTTTTTATATGTTACTCTATCTTACTATATCTTACTATATCTTACTATATCTTAATATATTGTATTCCCTCTCATTCTATCCCTATACTTCTCAGATACCGAAGGATGGTGAGCTCCAACCAACCAACCCAGCAAGGTAAGATGCGGCATATAATATATTATCTAGTTCCCATCCATTTTCATCAATGATAGTCTGATAGTCTTACGCAGTATTCACAGCTGAGAAAGATATTTAATTTTATTGATTTTATTAATTGGGCGCATCGTATCATTATACTGAGGAATGTCCAATCCCAGGCCTTGCATATTTGTGTTGAGACATATATAGAAGGGCATGATATATAAAGAAATCTATTGGTGACTATTATTAACTTGTTTAGGCAATATGCCAAACCCTAACTATATGTTCACACACACTATATATATGAAATCTTGAGTGATCAGCTCCTGTTATTGGCTAGTGATGTCAAGCCAATGGTTTTTATCTTTGTCTTTTTGTTTATTTTGAGCCATCCTCCTCCATTGCCGTACTGTACTATTGGTCGAAGATAAAACCCCCATTACCTTCTATTGGTAACTTGCAGTCAAAGTTAAACGAAAATGATTGTCAATACATTGGTGATGTTTATAACTTCCACTGTATATGATTACAATAGTGGCAAACAGAAAAGTGTAATTGTTTTGAAAAAATCCAAAATAAAGATCTAGTTTTAGCACGCTTTATCTTATGGATTCATTGCCAAGGTCAAATACTCATTAGTTTGTATATATATATATTGCCATACGGGTTTAGCCAATAGATATAGCAATATTGAAAAGGAAATAAAATGATTGGTTCCAGGTCACTGTACGCCAAGGCTATCACAGATGATGTCATGACATCGTTCTGTGAGGTGCTCTACCTAGCAGCCAGGGATTCCCCTAAAGGCATAGACCCCCCCACCCTATATGTTGTGTGTTTGAATGCCATATGATACAGGTGTATTGTTATGTGTCTATAGAGTACATAGCCATCTCTCTCTTTCTCTCTTTCTCTCTCACTTTTTGATTTGTATTCATGCTTTATATATATATATGCATGTGTTTATATATAATGCTTTGTGTAATGTAATGTAATATAGTATATAGGTGGGTGTGGTCTGGTTAATATCTACCAGTTAATCTCATCCAATTAACTCGTTTATTCCATAGTAGACAGTATAGTAGTCTATATATAGGTTATTGGTGTATTGTATATTATATATGGTATATGGTATATTATATATTGTATATTATATATTGTATATGGTATATGGTATATTGCACATTGTATATTGTATTTAGAGAAATAAAAGTTAGTATACATGTGTGCCTGTAAGACATGTGGCAATTAAAAAGGCTATTTATTTAGATGATTATATTATTCACCACTAACTTAAACGATATTAAATCATAATTGAGATGTATTAGTGTGCCATACCACACAAAATAATAAATACTCTGTGAACTACTAACCAATCAGGGTAGGAGATGCAATGGGCACCCAATCAAAAACAGATCATAAATTAACTAAGGAAGGAGAGGTAATTGCGCCTCCCGTCAAGGATGGCGTTATCCTGGACAGGGCACCCCTTGTAGGGTAGGTCACGTGATAGTAGTCATTATTGATTGCCCGAAGGACATTAGATATATGATTGGCTAGGGGTTTATAAAAGGAAAAGATGATTGGGCGTTCATAATAATCATACATAACCATACCACAGGGCGGCAGAAGAAATGCTTAGCGAATTACAGGAGAGAGCTGTACTAGAGGAATGTCGAGATTGTCTTCGTTACTTAGTAGCTGCAGCCAATCAGACCACAGGTATGAATCATAGATTGGCTTTATTTACTCATTCATATCCTTGTTGTCTAGTCTTGGAATATACATACGCATATATATATATATATATATGTTTGTATTTATGTATGTATGTATGTATGTATGTAGGTAGGTAGGTATGTATGTTTATGTTTGCCTCTGTGCATATCCATGTCATGTATATGTTTATATATGTATATATGTACACACAGTCCACATTAATTACACTTGGTTTATCTATACCATACTATACCATACGGTATTTTATAACAAGTACTTTCCTTATTACCCATTCCACTACTGAACCTTTGCATGATGCTAACAGCTACACAACGCGTTCGTGCTTATGCCAAGGCCCAACACAGGTAGATTTTTGTTTTTTATTAGTAGATATAAAAATTAAAATAATGTGAAGACAGTTTTCTGTTGACTTTTTCATTTTTTATTATAATTATTATACTACTATTTTATGTAAACCTTATACAAATAACTATTATAGCAATTGCACAAAAGGATGACATTATGGATTATGTATTAACACTGTTTATCTTGCTGGCAGACCTCTTTCTTTTGTTGTGCATGCATTTTATGTTTGTTTTTATATTTTGGGACCTATCTATCCTTACAAATGCTGACCTTTTCATTTACCCCTTACCTATCAGAAATGATGATGATAAACTTGGTAAGTTAGCATCTACTCGGCCTTCTCTAGCCCCATCACCCCCGTCTCTCCTTCTACTTCCTCTCTTTTTCCTTTTTTTTTTTTTTTTAACTCTGTGTATTAAAAGACAATACTATATCATTTCGTTTCCATTATTAGTTTTAGTCTTAACATTGTAGTCTTGTATATTATATACCTATATATATACGTATATTACTCTTCCTCCCTATTGTGAATATCCAGATGTCTTTCTTGTGTTACTTTACTTTACGAACTTATATGAACCTGTTTTACTGTTATAGTAGTGTGGGAAAGAAAAATCCCTGTAAACCATTCTGCGACATGTTTGCAAGAGAGGTTAATTACACAGGATGATCTGAGTGTGCAGTATGAATATGTAGCAGTGTGTAAGTGGAAGGATTGTTTGTGATTGGTGTGAGCAGCCTGTATTGTCCACTATCTACCAACCAGCTAATACTATGGAATGCTCTATGTAATGCAGGTGGAAAACTACAAAAGACGTCTATTAGAAAGACCCCACAAAAGTCTGTTGCATAAAATAAGATTCAACAATTACACAAGATAATATCTTGTGTTTATGCCAGTCTGTCAAGTTACCCTCCCCTAGTCCAGGGTGTGTGCAATGCCTTGATGAAATGAACTAATAATAGAGGGTAAGGTGGGATGGGCTATTTTTTGAAATAACAAAATTCGACAGAGAATGCGCAAAGAGTAATGCATCAACACCTATATTTTGTAATATCTTATACTTGTATACATACATACACTCAGTTAAAATTAAGTACCTTCCCATAATACAATAAGGAAATGGGGATAAGTTTGGATGGTCTCCAGCGATCAATCAAGCCACCTATATAGTATTATATTGATGGTGGTGAAACGTTGAAGTAATGATGTTTCTTATGAAATAGTTTTTGTGTCAATTTCCGAATGCTTAGCAGGACCATATCTGTACAACACGGTATACATGTACCCAAAATATCATGCCGATTACTTACCTTTATTATTAAAAAGACCGCCTTGAATATGGCTAGAGCCTCTATATCTCCTATACCATTCATATACCGTACAACACATTATAAGCTTTTCTTGGTACGGTATCTGAAACCCTCTCTTGGCTAATCTATCAAATGAAAGACATGATATATATACATTTATACTTATTGTTATTATTCTGCTTGACAACAGAGTCCATATATCTGTTTATATAACTAGATCTCTTGGCACAGGTTTTTTTTTAGCAGTTCAAGAGACTGGATTTATTTATTCAGTTTCATTCCATTTCTCAGTGCTGAGACAGTAAGGAAAAGCATAAAACTATCATACGAAGCTATCACAAACGTTAAAAAGATCAGCTGTTACTAGTATATAGTAGAGTGCCTTGGCCGTGTGAGTTTGTATGCGTAGTCTAATACTTCCTAGTGGGTAATATTTATATAGTCTTTTAACCAGAATGTTAATAGGGTGAATGGCGTCTGTTTTCGTGCCTTAAAGAGACGCTTGTGATATAGAACTATAATTAAATCCTGGTTTGTTGCTATTGTTTGCCACTTAAAACTAATTTGCAAAAGCCTAGGAGAAAGGTGCTTGTGACAATCCTTTAATGTAGATAGACATGGATAACTTAATGTTAATATTTTTTACATATAGTCTACTCATGTCATCCTAGTTGCACAACGTGCTATTTGCCAAATCATTACTTTCAGCATTGTTGCAATAGATTGCACATGACTCAGATGTCATACCGCACTGGTTTGCGTTGGCTTCACTAGAACACCAATACGAAGGCCCCCAGGTGCAAGGGTTGCTGCCAACAATAGGGGTACAGATGTTGCTATGGGCCAGGGATGGATATATACCTGTATGATTGCAATAGATTCTTTGGCATTGTCGAATAGGTACGTGGCACTGATGTGCATTCTGGGTGCTAGCACACCAATACGATGGGCCGTATGTGCAAGGATTGCTAGGGGGATGGCATATATCATTTTGAGATATGATAAAGTTATTTGTATTGGTCTCTCCATTTGTTTGTGGCATAGCACAATACTTAAAACAGTTTGATATATGCACGCCACATTGGATAGCATTTGCCGAGGATGCACACCAGTATGTAGGGCCCTGAGTACAGTTATTGTTACCTAGCTGCAGACTTTTACACACAGAACTGTTTAGAAGTGTCGGATAATTGAGCATTGTTGCGTTGTTGCAATATGTTGCACAACCAGTAATGTTGAATGAACATCGATCAGCATTTTCCAATGAAGCACACCAGTAAGAGGGCCCATAAGTGCAGGGATTCTCACCCACTGTTTCAGATTTTCCTGGGGGATTGCATACGTTGCCATCCTGTATGGATGGATATTCGGCCGAATTGTTACAGTACTTGGTACAACTGGTGATGTTAAAACCACAGACTGCTACGTTGGCGGTAGAAGCACACCAGTACGAAGGACCATCAGTACAGGGGTTTTCACCTACTACCTGAAAGCTGTTTAAGCTATTTGTACAGCTACAGATATCGCCATTCTGTATGGATGGATACTCAGAAGGATTGTTACAATATATGAAGCAATCAGTGATAGTAATATTACATTCTTCAGCATTGAAGGTAGAAGCGCACCAGTATGAAGGACCATCAGTACAGTGGTCGTCACCTACTACCTGAAAATTGTTTGTATGGCCACAGATGTCGCCATTCTGTATGGATGGATACTCAGAAGGATTATTACAATATATGGCACAATCACTGATACTAACATTACATTTTGCAGCGTTGGCTGTGGAAGCACACCAATATGAAGGGCCATATGTACAAGGGTCTGATCCTACCGGCGATGATAGTACAGAAACAGAAGCTTTGGCAATGCAAAGCCAGAAAAAGAAAAAGGTTAGACTGGGCATGGCGTATTATAGCTATAACTATTGAGATCTGGGAAACTGTGACAGTATATTTGGCAATATATACCTGTTCATATAAAAGTATGAATATCATTGGTGAATATATAGCCAGTAAAGCGTACTAAACCTAAAATGGCGCAAAAACATAACATAAGGTAGATGGCGCCTAGTTAGGATCGTATCACTAAAGTATAACTGTTCGTCATTTTGATGTGCACATAATGCTAAAATGTGCAAACAGAAAAATTTCAAATGTACTTTGGCAATAAAACATACGTCAAGTTATTGCAATATCACTATGACAAGCATTAGTTACTAAACTCATCGGAATGATCCGGGCAATATGATTTTATCTGCAAACATATTTTATCTTAATGTGACCAATAAAATTACTCAGAACTCGTGGAACTTGTACGATATGATTGGCTATCTAGTTTGTTTACATGATCGTGATCTGAACTCTAATGCTGATCGTAATCCAAGTTTGGATTCAATCTATAAGTGTAATACAGATGCATATTGACATATACACTATTTTATTTAGTATAATGATATTTTTATACAGACTATCCATGATTGACCCAATGCATAATGGTATTGTCATGTGTGGATCAATGTACCTCAGTTATTCATAGATGTAACTCCTCTATAAGAAACTAATGCAAATTGTCAACACTAACATTCGGTATGCAGTTCAAAGTAGACGAGATCACACTACCATTAAATTCTACCCAAGTATATGCGTATATTTCTAGTATCTAATAATATAAAAATAGTTCTTAAATATTATTCTCTCCAACACATGTCTGCGTACATTTAAAACTTCCATTGAACAAATAGAATCAATCCCGAAAACATATAATTGGATCGACATCACAAAAAGCAAACTTCAATTTGGAAAGAGAAAATAATAATAAAAATTAAATCTTTTTTTTTTAAGAATATGTATGTTTGTGTTTATTTTTATTTTATTTTCCAGAGTATTATTATCTTCAAAGATACAATAAGCACCTAAATTCATTGCTTACATAGCAACATCGTTAACTAAAGTATTATCAGTCTTAAAAATCATTGTACCATTATACCAAGGAATAAATTTAATATTATTCACAAGCACTAAAGGTAAGCTGATTGATTGTTTTGTTTTTACTGCATATTTTAACCATCGTATAGTAAGTGTTGGAAATAATAAGTAGAGATATGAGCGTTCCCGTGACCTATATTTGTTTAGAAGGAGAGAGAATACCAAAGTAAAAGAGGTTTTAAGACGTCCCTTTGCATACACGGAGTACAGATATGCTAAGACTCATTTTTATTATTAAACAAGTCAGGAGGGCTTGTGTTAGGCAGGCTGCATAAGCAATCTTCTATCTGGATCACAAAACATATCTGAAGTGGCGTTATATAGTTGCAGAATCTCTGCCATTGGTTGGTTCAATTTTGGTAGATTAATACTAATAAATTGCATTAACTGCTTTCTCAGGCTACATATGTAATAATGATCGCTAATAATATTAAATGTCTGCAGCTATATAAAGAAATACCTAAATTGATTAAATATTCCTATTTAAACAGTAAGTAATAAATATCACTTGCAAAAGCCAAGATAGAGGTTTGGGCACGTGGGTGTGTTTACAAAGGGTTAGCTAAATTGAGATCTCGTTTGCCATTGTAAGGTTTTATTAGTACCCTTGTTTAAGTTATCAAACTAGCTGTTACACTTACTGAGAAGAACCATGTCTGACAGCACGTAAGGTTCACTATAAATACCTGACTCGTTTCTAACTTCAAGTGTTAAATATAGTAACATGTACAACATAGGTAAAATAACTATAGTTATAATTATATAATTAAGTAATGCTAGATTCTGAAGTACTACATATATATATATATAATGCTGTATTCAAAAGGTATAAAAAGATTGCGTCTAACACAAAACATGAACTCATAATTCTGTAGTGATACTGAAGAAAAGACTATGAAGGCTTTAGCATAAATTCTCTGTTTGCAATAGTTGGCTACCACCTTGAACATGGGTGAGATAAGTGTGATGATGGTTAAATAGAGACAACGCTCATCGATTGATCTAATATAGTGTTCACAGTACTTTGGCTGCCCATTGATCCTGAGGCCTCAATTCTAAGTCGTGTTTTGTTGTGGTTTATGGAAGTCTCTGTGTCCCTATTTCTTAGTATCTGTACAATTTCATTTTACAAATTGTTATGTCTGCTACAATGTTAATATTAATACTTTATAAACTTAGATTAAGTTTACACCTAGATGCTAAAATTACACCCCCAAGTATAATCTTTAATTGCACAAATAAACTTGTGTTTTATAAAATCCGTTCCTTTCTGAGTTCCAACAAGACTTCTTTAATATTCTGTTTTATCCACATGAGGACTTCCTACTAGTAATTATGTATAGATACTAGTAATCTAATTATATACATTTATTTTAAGCGCTCATAACACCAGTACCAAGAAAGGCAATATCAGTATATGTAATTGGTCAAGTTACATTAAGAAATACATAAAAAATACAATTATAAACTACTTGAATTGGTCCATGTGCTGCAACAATCACTTCATATGGAAAGAGACCAGCACACTTGACTATGTTGAAGTGTTAGGTCTTGACATTCGAAATATGGCATAGTATGACTATCAGCTATAATAATCAATCTATTACAATAACTATTACACTGGCTCAAATCAAAAATAGGTAGAGTGAAAAAAATTCAAGATTCAACTGCATAAGTAATCTATTGCATTCTTGTATGCTACCTTTGTATTGTTACATAGTGTTAATTGAAATATTTAGTTGAGATCAGTTTTCTAATTGGAAATCGTGATTGCAAAAGATTATGCTATTCACTATGATTACCGATGATATTAAGTAATCTCATGATTCCCAAGGTTCCTATGATTTCTGAGCGCCAACTACAACAGGACAATGATTCATACAATACACAAGCGCAACACATATAGTAGTTTGCTTAAATATGCATGTCTATACTACATTACATTACGCCTATATACATACATACGGACTTAATATAGTCAGAGGAGGCTAAATAATTAAATAGAAAGCTAACCCCTGTGGAAATACAAAATATATTTTCATCTCTACTTGGGTATGGGTATAAATAAATAATACTATTAAACTTTATGCAGTATCTGGGCTTCAGATAGAGTGTTGAAACAAGGACTTAATAAGGGCCTTGAACACGTCTTTGCTTTCCACCATACAGTATGGAGCACAGCTATTTATTTACTATTCATAATATAACTCTATTCTTACCTTATCTTAATTTGACCTCAATAAAGGTGTACAAACAGGTCTCAGACGGGTTCTGAGACATGGGTTTTATTGCTCATATCTTTTGTGCTTATCATGAAGTTGTTGACCTATTGGTAAGTGTCGAAGTATTTCATTACCTACCAGCATTAGGCTGAATACTTCATGATGTCTTGTACGAGAACATAGTTTATTGTTCGTTTTGCATTGTACCTTTGAATATTTAATAGCGTTTACAATGAGGTTACAATCGGTTTACAAGAGTTAGAGTTCAGTAATGGCAATTAGTTAAGCACACAACGTCACTAATCATATTTAATAAGGACTAGTTTGCTCAGTGAAGTCTAACTCGGGAATTCACTGTGATTTATTAGATAGTGCTGGCCATTGCTTTTAGGTATACGTAGTGATGCATGATACAAACAAGATTCATAGCAACAGAATGATTCTTTGAAGATTCATAGGAAAATATGTTGCTAACAACGCAGTTCTGGAGAACCCCTAAACGGAGGATATACGCTTCTCTAGTGTCTATCACAAGGTCAACTGGTATTGACCAGGGCCGACAACTATATAATCGGGATCCACAGACTTAGTCTGGATCCTTTCGGTTATGTGTGTTTTATAACTAAAGACATGTACTAAAGACTTTGTCTCTTTGTACCTTTGTCAAGTATTAGTTATAGTAACATCAAGGAGACTTACATCAGCTCCAACTATAACTAGAGGAAAATGAAGAACTGTAATTCCATCCGCAACTAAGAAAGGATCTGTGGGTGAGACAAAGAAACACGGATGCATATATTCTCTAACAGTGACAAGAAAATACGGAAAACTCTTTTCAAGGGACTAGACTCAAGTATAGAAGATTTAACCAATGGACAATCAATGTCTGCCAATAGTAATAGCGAATATACGTTCTATATATTCTGACAGTTAGCTCGTTCTGTATTATAGAACTTGGAATATAATATCTATGCCATTAAGTAATTTATTAATAGTATTACATCAAGGATCGAGGATTTTAAAATGCTAACCGTGATCTTTTTTAAAATAAATATAGGAATAACGACGTTGACTGAGTGTAACTATGGTAACAAGATCTTAACACTCTGCCACAGGGCATAACTAATTTATTTCTATTAAATAGAGTGTTTAGATGTGGATTGAGAGAGCCAGATTACCAAAGTCTCTCTCTATTCTAAAGATTTTACCTGCTGAAAGCAATTACGAGCATCTGAAGGCGATATGCACCTTAGTAAACACCACTATTGATAAGCTAATCATGCCAAAGCAATGTAACATCTTTCTAATATGCATATCTTTCCTTTGCTGTCATCTGGATTATATAGGAAAAGAGAAAGTGTATCTATAAAAAGAAAGATGTGTGAATGAATAAATAAATGCATGGGATGGGTATTCAAGAGAGCATATTGTAATGCTTCTTCTATATTATACTATACAATATTATATTATATTACTGAAGTAAACCTCATAATATACTATATACAACTATAATTTAGTGTGATAACTCCAACTGATTATTGACTCTCTTGGCAGTCAATACATATTCTTCACATCCAAATAGAAGTGATTCTCTAGCGGAATTAAACAGTCTCCTTTCTTTCTCACTTGACCTCTCAGCCATCTTATCAAGGTGTTGGTAATAAGACACCATGTTGTGTAGCGTGGAGGTATCACTTGCTTGTGCTGCCACCTGTGCATAAACAAATAATCCATCAAGTGTGAATGTCGCGTATGTATGTATGTATGTATGCATACATGTATGCATCTATACGTATAACATGTATATGTGTGGGTATGTATGAGAATATGTGCTTGCACGTAAATATATCTCCGATTTTGATCTGGAAGCTTAGTTTTGGAGGTGGGCTGAGAGGTGGGTGGATAACTAGAGGTTCTAGGGGTAAGATAAAACAGAGAATATACAGAAAGACAACTGTAGAGATAGTACATGAGTGTATAGTTTGGTATGATTGCACAGGATATGATGCAAGAGCTATAATGTTATACGTAACACAAGGCGTATAAGAGTGTTGGTATAATCATAACGACGTCACAAAACAGAGCTCTGCCTTAATAGAAGAAATCATTTTAAAAAACATAAAACTAAAAAAATAATCAAACATATTAGCCAGATAGATATCCTATAAAGGTGTGGTGTACACATAGATAGTAGAAAGAAAATAAAACAATAAACTACCAAAGAGTAGGCAAGTGAAAGTGTGATTTACACGAATATAGTATAGTGAACGTATAGTAGAAGAAAGGGTGGAATAGAAAAACGTATAGTATAGTAGGGGTGCGGGTAAAGCAAACAGAAGAGGGGAGAATAGTAATTATGTTAGAACAACAATAAAATATAGTATGGCAACCACAGATAAGATAAAGCGAGGTGTAGTACTGGTAGTCAACTGATAAAAAAGTACAAGCCAATGCCCACTTTTAAGAACTCGGCGGCAGGTAATTTCCTAACCAGGCCCCTCTTCTCAGCAAACCTCAAGGCATTGATTGGCTGGGATTTTTATGACGTCAGACTAGATGACTATTAATGCAATCTTTCTCATCAATATCTATATATATATATATACTTTGAATTGGTTGGTACTCTATCGCTCTATCTCAATCTTTCTAATCCTAATCTGCGTCAATTAGTCTAATTACCTCTACCCATCATCTCTTGATCTTTTTATTCAACGTATATAATTAGAAAAATAGGGGGCCACAAGATAACAAGCAATATAGTTGGATAGGTGGTACACCATGTATATACATATTGTATATATATACCGCTAAAACGGATAAATATACAAGTTAATGCATGTGCTATATCTCTTTCTCCCATGCATTGGTATATGTCTAGTCAGTAATTCTAGTCTTACCATATCACTGACATCCCACCAATAATAACTCTGTAGCTTTATCATATCACTGACATCCCACCAATAATAACTCTATAGCCATACCATATCACAGTACTATTCATACTTATACATTCGTTGTATTAGATGTCTACAAATACAGGATTAAAGAGAGATAATGAACAACCAGATCGGCATGAAGCCGAGATATAGTTAATAGCTAGAATAATAATTAAAATAACCGGGATAGTATTTAAAATAGCGGGGATAGTAATTAAAATATATAAGGAAGCAAAGGTCACTTAGCCCTCTCTCTATATATATATATATATATATATATATATATATATA
>NAOQ01000190.1:56403-88032 GCA_002751075.1 Ichthyophonus hoferi | reverse complement strand
GCTGGAGGAAATTGGATGACACTAGAGCATCTTAGTCTGGCCAGGAGGACCTTCAGATTATCCTTCCAGGCGTTAGTGTTGCTCCCAAAGGTAGCCGACCCCGTCAGTGTAGTTAGTGCAAAATCATATTTCAGAGCAGTCCACTCATTAATAAATGGAATGCTGGTATCAACTGGATCAGTATCTATCTTCTTATTACTCATTTTCGTGGAAGCGTGCAGAGGCCTAAACTTTTATTCTAGCTACTCGGTAGCAAAGTAAGAGCAATGTATACATTCCACTGCTTTTGTTTATTCTTGAGTTCGACCTTTAAATTAAACCACAATGTTCTTTTTCTCCCGAGCCATGTTGTGCTACATAATAGAAATTACACACAGGTCATTTGGCTCAGATCTCACCACTTGACCCAGATAAACCTGGTTGGCAGTTTCAGTCTTACTGCTTGAACCCAAGTCGGGATGGGTCAGCAGTTCCAAGATTACTAACAAGACCTCGTGGGCTATGCATACCCATTGTTTAGATAACATTGAATCTTTATATGTTAGGAAGGTGTTTAGACTGAGATTTCATTTGGTAATTGGGAGTTGAAATTTTTTAATAATAATTAAGTAATTACATGATGTCATTAATTGTAGTTAGTTAGGACCAGATGTTTAGTGCATCTAGAGCAAAAATTTACAGTGATTTTAAATAGAGTTGAACATTTGTATTTAATTAAACGCATAGTGATTGATGATACATACGTGACACAACATCCAGAATGATCCTTTGTATAGTCATTGAACAACTGGTTGATAACAACTTATACTAAGTAAGTTCCAGAATGATCCTTTGAATGATCATTGGGTAATATGTTGCTGACATGTTAGCAGTTGAATTGAGTTCTTATTCAATAATATGCTTATCTCAAATGCTTATCATATGGTCAACTGGTATGGACCTGAACCTGTTAGAAGTAGATTCTTTGATATCAGACAAATGTCCATCAGAGGTTGTCTGTCTGACAATTTATCTGAAATCCCACTAGCTTGAGGTAAATCAGTATCGTCTGATCTACCTTCAGAACTACTGCTGGTAATTAGTAGCTCTCTTATTGCTGTGGGTCTAAATTGTTCTGAGTGCTGCTTCGTTGGTAGCTTGTCTATATTGGTTAATGTATCGTCTTCAGAAGAAAAAATTATAATCTTCTTCTTCTTTTGGATTCGACGTCCAACCTCTAATGTCTTTGGAGTTAATGGCAAAGATCGTTTGTCAATTTTCCTTGGTCGATCTCTTCTCAATACCATGACATCTTAATTCAACTTTAGCTATTAAAGATTATTTCTTACCAAAAATAATCAATAAAAGATTAATCCACAATCAGGTAAAAATTCAACGTTTATTCACAAAAACTTCCTGGCCCCGTTATGAGACAAATCACGACCTTATATAGTTTTTTCAAACTCTACTGAAAACCCGTTCAGTATAAATCAAACAAACCATAAAGATGTTATAATACCTAATATTAATATTACCTAAATGGATTTACTAGTATATTGCGGTGACTTTTAGTAGTCACAATTGCAATTAATTACGGTAAATATATAGCCAATCACAATATAGGTGAATAATATCAAATGTAAATTAAAACAAAAAATAAATAAACGTATTTGAAAACATTCTAGCTGAAAACATCCGACAGAACCAACAACTATATAACCAGTAATTAAAGACTTGGCCTGGTTCTTTATTTCATAGTGTATAACAATAAAATTAATTACATAATATTTGTCAGTTTAAAGTAGTAATAGTAGTAATGTTATTTAAAAGAAGAAATATTTCCACCGTTGTCCAACTATTCAAACAGAAGACTACCACAGAAACTACAGCTAAATTGAGATCAGTAGGAAAGAAAAAACAACAGGTACATTTCACCTCTGTCCCAAGTGACGAGGATGCATCAACAAGATTGTTTGAGGACTTTAAAATTACCACAAGTCCAAAGTACAGTGAAGCAGAAAAGGGGCATCATTTAGTAGTAGATAGGGACGCCGAATCTACTTTCAGCAGTGCAAAATACCACAATATATATTACACAATTCGGGCTTTCCAGTGGGCAACAATCAATGTGCGAGCATTACAGATACATATATTTATATCAATCTTAATATATGAAAGCATATCAATGTATGCATCCACGTGTAAATTGTTACATTCAGATTTGTGAGGCAGCAATCATATTTAGTGCACTACCAGCCTTAAACCAATTGATTTGATCAGAGCTCATGGTATGCTTGACATGGAGTAGATGGGTTTTGTAATTTGGATTGACCACTTTAATCATCATTGATGATTCTGGACTGAGGTTAGGAAGACCAACTGTTGATGTGGGTGGCAGTGGGAAAGGTATTAGAGGATAAGGTATGTAAATGGCAAATCCACTCCACAGTACAATAAGATAAAGCATTGTATTAACTGGTTTATGATCTTTTAGTGCAATTAACCCTTAATATTGCTGGAAAAAGATAGTGAATAACTGAAATAAATAAATTAGTTGCAATTACCCATAATGATGTTTCTTACCAGTTCCTACGGTGGCACGAGGATGGATAAGGTCATAGTCGTTTTTGTTGACAAGCCACAGAGGTAGCATGCCTTGTTTTTTTAAGTTGGTTTCATGAATACGTGCAAAGCTAGAGGAAAAAAAAGAATAGTGGAAGAAGTGGAAGAAAAGGGAAAAGGCATACAGGGAGGAATAAAAGTAATTAAATTATAGTAATGTGTACTTTATACCTAAACTAACCCGTAAATTAGTTAAATAAAAATAACTAAAGAAAAACCCCCAAATGACTCTCTAATCTTTTCCCCCTCCTCCTCTTCTGTATTTTAAGCTATCTTTTAGCCAATTTTAAGAGAAAAACAAAGATATGTATGAAAGCCTTGAACTACATCAAGGAAAACAGATGTATAATATGACAGTATACAATATAATTTTAAAGACAATTTAATCATAATATCAAATAGCTAGTTATAATCACATATGAAAGATCTACAGGTCTGTATGAAATGTTATATAAGGGTTGGTTCTATATCACCATCAAATCAATAATTATATGATCTGTTTACTTAAAGACTCGGTTTTATCTGCTACTTAAAAACCTCAAACTTGTACTTTTATATGTGGTTATATATCTACATCATTAAGTGATAATTCTATTTGTCAACCATTCTGATTAATTAACTAGATCAATTACATGTTTTTGCCTACCTGCGGGCTATAATGATACATCCTCCGAGGTGACGAGGCTGCATTGCTGCATGCTCACGTGCACTTCCTTCTCCATAATTCTCATCACCAATCACCACCCAACCCTGACGCCTTCTTTTGTATTCCCTGGCCACAGTAGGCACTGTATCATACTGTTTTCTCAACCGTACATTATTAGTATATATATTTAGATTTTATTGGTCTCAAAAAATAAACAAGAAACAAAAAATACATAAAACATTAGATGAATAAATATGTCTAGGAAAGGAATAATATCAACTCTATAAAGGAAGGGGGAGGGGAACACGGGACATGGTCAAATTGACTTTACTTATATTTATAACTATATCTGATACTAAATAGTCCAAAGAGACCAGAAACTAGCAGAAAGTAAGTTTTTCAAGAAACCTAAAAGAGATAAATGGTCAGACAACATAAAAACTAGTGAATTAGATTAGAAATAAAAAAAGAAACCTCTAAAAATGCATAAAAAACCATAAAGCAAATAGGATAAAAATCAAGAAAAAGCATTATGGGGGGAAACTTAATAAGTGTACAATGGAGCCCATGCCTTGTTTGTATATATATTAAAGACTTTGTTGGCCTGATCATTCTCCTCGTTTATTGCACCAATCAGTGTATTCTCAGATATGTTATTTAGGTGTCCCTGTCAGTATGTATGGCAAGGTAAGGTTAATGTTTCATCTTCTCATGTTAATTTTCCTTTTCGCTTATTTCTCTAAGATTGTCTTTTTATTTCTATTTCTAAATATTTCTTTCCCTGTACCCTTTTTTTAATAGCCCATCCAAGTTAGCATTACATTTTTTTGCCATTAACAACATATACATAATTATATCATATTAAGTCATACCAAATAACTATAAAACAGATACGATGTCCCACGCATACTGAGATAACTATTAAAAAATAAATCTAATATTAAATAGGTATTGATCTATGAGTATTTGTTGCTTAGACTCCAGTGGGTAAATAAATAATTTGACCCATGCAATGCAGATTTGAACTCCTTTATTACTGGACCTTCTTTCTTCTATCTCTCTTATAGCCAATAACGCATAACCTATATTCATTGTTTTGTATTTATTTTCATATCCCTCCTTTACTAAGTGTGTTGCTTTCTATTAAACAGACTTTATCATTGACTATGATTTGGTCTTAAATTTGTTTAACATTTGTTTATAACTGTATGCACGTATAACGTTATTAGAATTATGTTGCTCTTATCTATTGTCATTCTATATATCTTGCTTTTTCTTCAATAATATCTCCCCGCTATTGGCACATAATCCCTATCATGGAAAACAACTTCTACCTTTGTAAAATAAAGCCAACACCTTTACGTACATATAAATAGATATGATGCATTTACACATACTTTATACTTAAGCCAAGGCCCAGCCGCACTAATATGATCCGTAGTACATTTCCCCTTTACTTTAAGTAATACAGTCAGCCATTCCATTTCCTTCCCGTTCCATGGGGTAAAAGGGGAGAGGCGTTCTAATCGCTTACTGTCTGCCTTCACAATAATACTTGTATCAGGCTGAGGGTTGGGTGGTTGGAATATATCCTCATCTGTAAATGGGCAACAGTCAGTCAAATGGTTAATGTATCTGTTGTAAAAATTGGAAACCTGTTGGTTTGTATGGTGTATTCACTTTATAATCTCCTTATATCTTTAGCTCAATTGATTGGAGATCATAATGTTTTTTTCTTTCCTCTTCACAGTTAATTTCCAATGTGTCAGACATCCTAGACGTTGTAACAATAACACATCCTGAGAGGAGAATACATATGGCCTAAAACCCATTGATATTACACTAAAACAATATAAAATATTCTTTATAGGCATATGTTCCACAATCAAAAACCTCCAAGGAGGTAGTAAATGCATTGGTCAATGAGCATACCTATTGTTAACAAATACAATTTTCCAGTATATGACATATGATCTAATTGTACATACACTGCATAAAGAATATCACGCCATGTATATATATATCTTTGTGAGTATATTTATGTATAGGCATCTGTCTGTAAACACAAATAAATCTTTTGGTATATATATATATATATATCGTGGTTCTATGTTTTTCCATACATCTGCTTATTTGGAAAATGTATATACATATCCTTATATTATTCGGTGTATTGAACTGAATAAGTAAATTTATGCAAATAAAACTATAATACAAATATAATACAAATAAAAGTCAGAAAAACAATTGTGTCATTACATACACGGACGATTTTAAAATACCATACCATTTCATGTTATAGTTTTTCTCATTGTAAGGTATGCCCAACTGCCTTTTCTTGGATATATAAATGTATATATAAATACTCACCAGAAAGAGGTGTATAGCAGATTAGATTATCTTACCATGGGAACAAAACCCTTTTTCTGGAAGCTCCTCACCCATTGGAACATTAAATGTAAACGGTTTACCATGGCAATCTGTACAATACAATACAAAGAATTAGTATATGTATGTATATATGTATGTATATATGTATGTATATCCATCTGCACAGCTGAGACTAGATACAAGTGCGGCCTTGCTTGCATATGCACATAATTAGTGTTGCTGGCTCTATGCATATACATACATATATATTAAGTATGTGTTGGTGATGCTTGTTTAATATAGCTACTGATCTGATTGTTGAACTTACCATTACTTAAATTAAATATATTCTAACGGAATACGAAATACTATTGGAATATATAATTGGTTAAATATTACAATCCCGACTAATTATGAAGCAAAAATACTACAGAAAAATACCAGCACACACAGAGAAATCATAGCCGAAGGTATTAATACACGTATATTTATTTACGTATAGATTGAGACACGAGCACGTGGAATAAACAAAACAAAGGCTCAAGAACAGATTAAGAAACAATCAATGCCGCAAATGAAGAAAAGAAAAAAAGATAAAGCCAGCAAGGGATATAAATTAAATAGCAGGAAAAACACTGTAAGAGTGAGAGAAAGAAACATATTGCATATTAAGATAAAGGATGATCCAGGAATAACAATATAAAACAGAAATAGGGGTCTGAGTATAACAAATATGGAAAGAGAAAATTAATATTTACATGTTTTTATTTAAAGTTACAGATCTTGGTATCAAGTGACAATATGGGACTATAAAAAATTATTACCTAGTATGTACCAAAATATTTTTATATATAAAAACTATAAAATCTAAATTAACGATATAATCAGATAAATACATTTCCTAGTGAAGTAAAATAATACAACCTTTTAGTGAATCGGTGGTTGGATTAAAAGTTGTTCTTCCTGAAAAGGACATGGCAGTCACAATCTGAAGGGTTTGGCATATAAATATTGTATTATTAAACAATTAATGTGATTGGTTCATTAAATATGCTTTATATCGATTGTTAGTTTATAGTCACTTCTGGTATTAAATATGTTAAGCTGAGCAGATATGGTTTATTGTATTAGAATTAACGCCATGTTAAAATATGTACACTGTATTAGCCAATATGTAGAAATCATTACTCTCCAATTGCCTTATTTGACAGGACTATAATATAGTTATTATATTATACATACATACATACATACATACATACATACATACATACATACATACATACAGAAGTAATAGTTTATGTTAGACACTCTGACCTTCTCACGCCTATTTGACAAGTATTGTATAACCATATAAATTGAATATGACAATACCGTATAGATAGTAATAATTGATACCCTAAATATTTTGATGTAGTTTTATATTATTTTCAGGGAAGATTGTAACTCGATCATCCGCATTTTTTGCTAATGGAAATGCAAGGGGATAAAGTCTAAGAAGATCAATCAATAAACCAATCAATAATATTAGTTACGACTATGATGGTATATGTATTCATCTCATATATACGTTAAGCTATAGATATATGTATGCATATACTCATGATAATATGTGTGCATGATAGTATATGTGTATGTATTTATTTAAGAGAGTATGTATAATATTATGTATGTGTTTATGATAATATGCATAATAGTAGGTACGTATTCATAATAGTATATAATAGTATACACGATGTTATGTATGATAGCACAATATACACATATATACATATGGATAAATGAGTGCATATCTTTTACATGGGAATGACGTCAGAGATATCAAATAGGTTGATGTGGTAAGATGTATTGTGTTTTGTTTTGTTATAGAAAAAATAAAAAGAATATATACTTCGGGAGATGCAAGAAAATTAAGTGTCTTGGAATTTCCATCATTACGACGAGCAAAATTGCGGTTATAAGAACTTAGTATAGCATTGGTCTCCCCTGGATGTATATCTGTTCGCTTCCACTACAATAAAAAAATAGTGGGAATATGCATAAGTGTCAAATATAATCACATATACAACATAGCCAAAGTAACTATAGTTATAATTATCTAATTAATTAATACCGG
The DNA here is from genome assembly GCA_002751075.1 of Ichthyophonus hoferi. Lineage (NCBI taxonomy): Eukaryota > Ichthyosporea > Ichthyophonida > Ichthyophonidae > Ichthyophonus > Ichthyophonus hoferi. Next base: position 80,299 of record NAOQ01000190.1, on the reverse strand, counting down.
GTTTTGAAATATTCTATATATAAAATGCTCTATTTTCAAAGTGAAAATAAGTTTTGTTTGAAACAATTTGGGGACTCTTAAATCTTTGGTGATACAGAATAAAGGCTATACTAGTTTTATTTTAAATTTTTTGCTTACAAGTCAGCTGTCATTCTGAACGTAGGTGATATAATGACTGCACAGGCTGAAATCAACAGTAATAAGTACATCATTATGAGATAATCATTACACCACAAAGAAATAATAACTACAATATAATTGGTAGTAATCATTACAAGGGTTAATATTAACAACAGGTTTAGGGGAAATAGAAAGTAAATCCTTAAATATTCCTTATAAATGAAAAAACAAAAAGAACAATACTGCTACTATAAAAAAACAAACATAATAGTAAGCAGTTGTCAATTCAAATTAAATGAAAGATAAAGTTTAAAAAAAATGAGCAATAGGTAAAATAATTCGAATGTGGAAAAGGAAATGAGTATGGGAGAAAGAGAAAGAGACAAGAGAAGGCCTTTCCAGACCAACACATCAGTTTCAAATCACTAAAATAATAATTATAGTTATTTGTTTTAATTAATTTTTTAAGAGAGGGAGGTTTACGTAATAGTAATATATAGATATAATACAACCATCGCACAGGGAATAACAATTAGCATCTATCAACATTTGAACATTTTTTTTTGTGAAAAAACATAGCTAGTGGAGAGTATAGTCTAGTATATTTTTGCGTATATAGTTAGTTGTTATCATGCCATTTTAGGTAAAAAAAAAAAACACAAATGTCATAGATATATATGGTATGTTTGTGTTTATATGCTATGATCTGATATAATATGTTTTCTGTTAAGTTATACACATATTATACCATATCTATATATAGATACAAGCAACCACTATTAACATTATTATTAACCTACCTGTCCAATACATGGGCCACAGGCATTTGCCAATAATTGTCCACCCACATTTATTATATCTTGTTGTATTCCATCCCTGAGCATTGAATTTTGTTTGCGGTGGTATGTTGTTATGATAAATGTATGTATGTATGTATGTAGTATGTGTGCATGTAAATACGTGTGAAAATACATATAAGGATAACAGTATATTTTATATAAAACTTTGCGTACGTGTATAACATTTTATTTAAGTATATAATACATTAAGATATATACATATAGTACACATGATGTTTTTTGGCATATTATATATATATTATATGTATATTAACACAAGAAAAAATAATAATAATGGCTAATATACAAGTAGAGGTTAAAGATAGTAAGTAAGAGAGAGCCATCTATACAAATAGAAAATAATTGAAAGATATAAGTAAAAAACATTGAATAAACGTAAATATAAATCAATAAAAATATAAGCAGTGGTTAATAATAATAAAAATCAAAGAAAGTTTATAGTAATAATAAGAGATTAATACTAAAATAAATAAATACAAGTAACTATAAAAACGCAAATAGAAATGACCAAAAGCCACAATTATAAATTAATAAAAAATATTAAAACGTAAATAAAAACCAATTAATAATATAAATAGAAATTATTAATAATAAAAAAGTAAAGTATAAATAAGGACGCACAATAAAACAAGAATAAAAGTAGAAACAAGTTAAATGAAAGAGAAACAGTAAACAAGCAATCGTAATTATATACCTAGTAGTAGTGTGTTGTAATCATAATTATATATCTAGTAATAACGTGTTTTAATTATAACTATACCTAGTAATAGTGTGTTGTAGTCATTGCTATACATATACTAATAATGTGTTGTAATTATAATTATATATCTAGTGATAATGTGTTATAATTATAATTATACCTAGTAATAGTGTATTGTAGTCATAACTATACACCTAGTAATAGTGTGTTGTAATCATAACCATATACCTAGCAATAGTATATTGTATCTGTGTAGACCCTGGTGTCATTAAAAGTGGAACAGCTGTCTTGATACCCCTTGCCTTGCCCTGACGGGCAATACTAGAAGCACGGGTGCTAATTGAACGCCTACAAGTCAGGTCACATGATGTAGGATTATAAAAAACTTCAATTCCTCATATTTAAATGCTAAAATTACCCGGATAAAAGGCATTGGGCTACTGGTCAAAGTTGTAATCAATAATAATTAATAATATTCTGATGTACAATTATATATATTGTTAAAAGATGTAGTATAAATAATAAGGTATAGTAGACTTTATGAAATTCTAAAAGCGCTGGTATTGTGTAATAATTATATCATATTCAAATGCTATGTTTGTATACACAACTGAAAATTCATATTATTATATGCACACAAGAAATTATTGGGTGCAAATGGATATAGTTTGTACATAGGTTTAAATGGTTTTTCTGTATTTTTATGTATATATATGTACACAAAAAACTAGATAATTTTATATGTACAGGTAGATATATATATAGATATAACTACGAAAATGCACATGTATATATAATCTACAATGGCATGTAATGTGGAATATGTATATATGTATAATGCAATATGTATGTGTAATGTAGTATAAAAGCAAATTATAGCGTGATATGCAGTGGAATACCTGTACATAGAGGTATAAGGTATAAGATAGGTTTTCTTCTTTATCTGTAGTATAGGGACATGTACATACACTTATACACTGTTATACATACTATTATATTATCATATTAGATAATATGTTTTTAAAAAAGCAAAATCTTACAGATCTTCATAACTACTATTAGTGCAGCTACCAATAAGACCTGCCCGGAACTCTTTAGGCCAATCATTACTCTCTATACTCTTAGCGAATTGAGATATGGGGAATGAGCGGTCAGGGGTAAAGGGGCCATCTGTGACCATATACACGTGTGCGTATGTATGTGTGTGTGGTTGTGTACGTACATGTATAAATGTATGCTTTTATGTGTGTGTAGGAGTTCAGAAACATGCATTAAGATACGAAATTAACTGTGTAGGATGTGCTTTTTGATATTGGTTCTTCCTCCTAATTTTTGAATTTTTGAATTTTGAATTTAAAATAGTTACCTATGGACATGTGTACTGGAATAACATTTAAAAGAGACACAATTATATCTATACATTAAGCACATATTTACTGAGAATATTTTTAAAGTTGACTATATGAAAGGAACCTTATCAAATCAATACCTTTTACACGGGAAATTATAGTTAACGTTACACCTGCTACTATAATTTATTTATATATATATATATATATGATGATTTTATTTAGTGTTGGTGCATCTGAGCTGTATGTGTATATGTATATATATGTATATAATATTTGAACCAATAAATACCTTCCAAGCACATCAATTAGTTGCAATAAACAATGCCTTCATTTAATGCATTTCCATATAAAAACTAAAAATGGGTACTAAAGTAAACCCATTAAATATATACATGCAATCCCATAAGCTCTAGACACTATATAATATTAGCAAGCCAATAACGACACTACAAATTATTCACGCTGTAAAACAATGCATTAATGATATAGTTAAATGGATACATGAGAATAAACTAACTAGCACCTATGTATGTATTTAATGCTTAAATAGAAAGTCAATAATACAATATTAACATACTGATATGGGGTTCTAAAGTGCTCAAATCCACTTCCACAATCTTATCGTAGATGTGAGATGGGTCTGTATTATCTGGACGTAGAAGCTCTGTACAGTACTATGAAAAAGAAAAAGATTATGAAAAAAGGAAGAAACAAAATATTTGAAAAGATATAGATTGGAAGGGAGGAGAGAGAAAAACTAAAGAAGAAAAAGGATATGAATGACAAAAGACATAGCAAGAAAAATATAGAAAACAATGCAAAGCACTGTGATAATAAAGTAGCCAAACTAAAAAGTAATAAAAATAAACACACGGACCAATCAGATAAGATATCTTTTAATTTGAGACCAATGAAATATGAGAGATACTACTGGATGACGAGATAAAACTTGTATGTGTACGTATGTAAATACTTTGATTGGTTGAAATCTGCATATGCACATGACATATACTTGTGTAGGAATAGACGTAAGAGTAATAGACATATATAGCTAGTGTAAGGCTTGAAAGTGCTTTTTGATTTATATAGAGCAATATATATATTTATTTGAGAATATGCCTGTAGTAGATGTTTATCTCTGCGTTTTATATCTCTATGTGTATCTATCACTGATTTCATATTTATGTAGGTGTATTTATATATTATATTTTATCTCTATGTATGATGGGCTCTTACTGACCTTTTTCACGTGGTCAGATACAGCAGTCCTATTGGTAGATTGCAGATAACGGGTCATACTATCCGTATATGGAAATATTGATGTAGTAGCTCCTATCTGTATTGATCATTCACGTCACCGTGTAAATTAAGATTCACTATACTTGTAATTGATGCAATATTCAGTGTATACGATCCTAGATATGCATGATCTTTAGTCCATTACCAGTTTGTGTACCTTTGGTAAAAATCATTTTAGTAATATAATGCTATACTATACTATATTGTACTATATTATATTACATTATACTTTATTATATGATATTACATTACATTATATTATATTATACTATACTGTATTATACTATACTATAATACTAGACTACATTATATTATGTTATATTACATTATATGCATGTAGTATGTGAGTCAGTAATGTGTCAGTGGTATGTGTATATATGATCCTTACTTGCGTTAACATGCCTTGTTAAACTTTCAGCAATATTTAGATTATTTTATAATATGTATATTATACTGGCTCAAATATGATTTGAAATAGATATATTGTAATATATTATACTATATTATCTCGTACTATATTTATTAAAAATTTAAGTATACACAACTGAGGTTAGAAGGCTACACACATACATATCAAGTAATACATACACTCAATAAAAATTAAATAATAGTACAATAATTACATCAATAACTAAAAATGTGCAAACACAAAACACAATTATACAGAAATAAGTTTCTTTTATATGAATTAAAACATACACAAGATACATGTACATACAAATATAAAAATATAAATTTTTATGAAGTTGTACACAAATAAAAACTCTCACACTTACCTCTGCCCCCATATTGCAGATAGTAGCCATCCCTGTACATGATAATGTTTCTACACCAGACCCAAAGTACTCAATAATATAGCCTGTTCCTCCCTGCACATTGAATATGTGGTCCATATTTATTAAGGGTGGTTTTGACTAATAAATATACATTGCTAATGTCCCTAACAATACCTTACAGTGAAGGTTAATAATAAACCATTGGTTAGATACCATTAATAGTTTATAAAAATAAAAGTATAATAATCGTAATCTGTATAAAAAAAGGGGGTAGTATTAATAATAAATATATATCATATTTATTAGCTGTATATATCCATTAACAGAAATAATTATATATGCACCTGCATCTATTAGCAAGGATTGTTAGATAATGTAACATAGTTATTAAGCACTACTAATAGTCAATAGGCATGCATACCGATATGAGGTTTCTATCAATAGCTATTATTAAATATGAATTTCACTAAAGAAAAAGTAGCGATAGATAAATATAAACAGCCACCTACCTGAACTGTTAGTTTCCCTACTAAATTAAGTATAATATCCTTAGGTGAAGCCCAGCCCAGCAGTTTCCCTGCAATATCAATAGTACTTGTAAGTAAAGTCATATTATGTGAAGGTAATAGCCTAGTAATATTACTGAAAGGATAGCACGGGTGGGTTGAGTTGTAAGCTAATTGTATCTACAATACAACAAATTAATAAAGTAGACCTCACTGTCTGTAAGCAATGTGATAATATAAGGAGTTAGAGCACATGGTGATAAGTGGGTTCATGCATGTATATGATATTTTAACTACATACCCACCTGTGAGATGAACACCCAATATCTTTGGTGCCTTCAACTCCCAGGGAAGTCCTGCCATAGCATCGACGGCATCAGCCCCGCCTACACCAATTGCTACCATTCCAAGACCACCTGATACCTTATTAGTTAATATATCCCATGATATGCATCGTATAATAACCGTATAACAACCGTATAGTAAATGCAATCAACCAATTTTCCCATACCCACTGCATCACATCTATTTCATAGATGGAATTTAATATAGCATATCCTGATCCCTGTTGGAAATAATATAATAATGAATGTTCATTTGGCTGAAATCCTTGCAACAATTCAATGACAACTTTATTTAAACAAGCAATCACCAAATCTTCTGAAGATTCGGTTTTTAACTATTACCATGATAACACTTTGTGGACCATAAAGTAATTGGAGGGAAATGTGAAATGTGTAGTTATAATAATTGATAATAAAATTAAAAACCAATATTGTAAAAACCTTAAGGCACAAATATGAAAAATTATAAAGCCAAAATAACAATAAAAAAATACAAAATACCAACTTGGTCATTTTTTTTAAAAAATATAAAAAAATAATGTTTTATTGAGGGTAGGGAAGATTGTAAAAAGCTGAGCACAGAGTTATGGAGTAAAGGAATATAATTCTAGACAGATTAACTTCTATTCTAGATGTGTGATAGTGGTAATCCAATAATGCTGGGAAACGTTGCAACACCTACCAGCATTTGGCGTATGGCTGTCTGTTGTGGGAAAACATTCAAGTGTACATATATAATAAAATGTCATATAATATATTTTAAAAGCAGGAGTGTATGCATGTGCGGGAAAGTGAGGTAGGATAGGAAAAAGTAAAACTATATAGAAGTAAAGAGCAAAAGAAATGATAAAAAAAGTAGTAAAAAATTAGATGGGGACAAAAAGGCTTGTCAGTAACAGTATTAGTAGACTCATTGTAGGTTTATGTATGTTTATTTGTTCAAGATTATAATGTACTATATGATAATATTATACCTCAGATTACACTTACAACTATATTTTTATATATTTAATAATATTATTTAACCAGAAAGACATAAATTATTCTTCCTTCATAATATGAGCTTCAAAAAGTCGGACAAAAGATAACTGGTATTGCTTTTCTCAATAAGTAATTCTACTCTTTTAGACCGTACTAAACATTAAAATAGCTATAAATTAAATTATTAATAAATAACGGTAATATAAACAAAATCCATAATATTACTTTTTAATAACGAATTTAAATTGAAAAATAATAACAGGTAGAAATTACATACCAGTCCCAAGCATTAGACCACCTGGTGTGGCATAGTTTTCCAGTACAATCTGATGAATAATACCTGTATGTAAACATATATAAATCACGAGAACGATCATGATGCCTAGTGTAAAGAATGTAAACTAAATCATAGTAAAGGGCTGAAAACAAACAAAGATGGCATTCTAGAGGTCACATAGGGTAGATGCGGGCTTGGATTAGATAAACGGTAGTAAAAATAAGAAAAAAGGAATGAAAGTGATAAATATTTAATTTGATTTAATGCTCTGAAGGTATATATATGTAACTTGTAATTTATAGCTTCCCTATTGATAATATGTATTTATTGGCCTAATCTGATTATTTTCACCTCTATAGTTCAAGCCAAATTGTATGCATTGGTGTCCTACTATTTCCAAATATAAACCAATCTTTTAGTGAGCATCATCATACCCGGACTGAATCTTGCAATATTTCACATTTCATATTTCCCGTTTTCATTAATTAGATATAATCATTGCCATCTACAAACATCATTGGTAAAGCACTAATAAGTTAACAAACACTGTTGGTTCAAAATATACCACTGCCTGGCTTCCAGAATGAAATGCCATATTTGAGAGCAGCAGACTGTAAGAAATCGAATATCTCTTGATTAATTGATTGGGCAATAGCCACATCCTCTGGAATCAAGTATTTCTCAGCAAGTTTGTTCAAATATAATATAAATATATTATAATAGGGGGTCTATTATGATAGCGGGTATGCAAAGTAATAGAACTAGAAATATGGCTATGCTTAAGTCTAAATGTATAGATCAGTCTTTCATTTGTTTTTATGGATATCTGGCTTTTAATATAAGCAAATATGCATGTATTATTTCAGTTTAAAACCAAAGATATTTCACAAATCAAAATGCCGGTGCATTACATGCTCAGAATATCTACTTATCTATCTGCTTTGAAAAATATACAATTGATACGAACACCTAGAAGTACAGGTTTTTTGATAGATATTAACTAATGTGTGCAAATATACTGTCATTTGCTTGAAGGTCCTAAGTTTTGGAAAATGAAGAATTTGAAAGCTTGGAACCATATCAACTGGATGGGACATCTGTCAAATTTATGCATACATCGTACTAAGACAGCTTAATTAGACAAAAAAGTATATATATTAAGAATATAACACCTGCCAATAATTTTTTCCATTGTCTCACGTTTATAGTATCTTACAAGGGCAAAATAAACAAAACAAAAAGGTTCATGTGTTGGGAATACAACACCTGGGATGTGTTCATAATAACTGAAAATTAAACAAAAACAGCGAGATAGTTTAGAAAATAAGCTTGAAAAGTAAGATAACTATATTTTAAAAAACTATTCACCTTCCAATCATGGTATACGCACCTTTGGGACCTTTGAAGGCTTCAATAAGATGGTCACAGTGAATTGACGTGGGTATATCAACACTTTTTAACTTAGCAAGCATAAACTGCAGCACAGCCATCTGGGCGCTGGCATCTTGCATGGCAACACGGTCTGAGTATTAAGTTTGAGGTAGTTATAGTGTGAAAGAGTAGAAAGAATGACGCATGGGTAAGGTGCAGGGGCACAAATTTGGACAGTGACTTGAATAATTTTGAGATATTAGCTCTTATCTCCTCCTCTTGCATCAAATTCTGCCAGAATATATTACCCGTGTCTTTTGCCTTAAAAAAAATGCAAACATAATTAAATATCATATGATTAATATATATTTTGGATAAAGCAGCACGCATAACTTTCAGGTGCAAAAATGGTGCTCGTATGCACGCATTTCTAAAGACTATTAGCACACTTCCTCTTGGTTTGCTTGGGTATCTGTGATTATATATCTGAAATGTTCACTAATAATACAGAATATTAACTGTAGCATAAATGGATTTGTTTATTATTGTTACTCCTTTATGTCCACATTGTTATTTGTTAATTTCTTCTCGTACACCCTTTCATCGTGTGTTTCACAAAATACACGCATTTTGAATGCAAACTTCTCTTTCTGAATTTTTACATATTTTCCCCAATATTTTTCAAACATATTGTATATGTATGCTATAACAACCATTTGCATAATATTGTCTCATATATTTCATATATTTCATTCTGATCACTATATATAATGTCAATTAATGATTGAAAATATGACTGGCTTGTTTTATTACCTGGACGAAGCTTGAGGTAAGATTCACCTTTCACAATCTCTTGGTTAGGGTTATATAGATGGGAGTATACAACTTTCTCAGCAAGAGAAAGGGGTCGATTAAGATCATTTTTCACGTGCATCAATGTAGCAAGCAACTTGTCATATGGAAGAATTAGCTCATTAGTATTGCTGGGGCCCGAGGGAAAGCGCGTTGAACGGGTACAGTGAAAGGAGCTTTTACATTCCTGTAGTAAAATCACGGTAGTCGCAACGGCTAAACGTGGCGATCGGCAGCAGAACGCCTTAGTGCCCTATAATAAATATACTTACTTAGTTATGAAATGGGAAATGCGTGGCTTTTGTTAACTAGCTACTATAGCAGCTAACCTTGTCACCTTTTTAAACCTGGAATACTAATTGTTACAGTTAATATTAAACCAAAAATTTGTCTACTACAAACTCAAATAGCCTACCCATACAGGGTGCAATAACTGCTCTTTAAAGTATGTCGTTCTACTGTGAGTCCTTAGAAGCCCAGAGCCAAATAAACATGCATATTTTTCTGTAAATTAATAAATATCCTAGGAATAATCACGAAAAAACCGTGTCATTAATGATAATTGAAAAAGAAAATGAAGTGTGTCACCTGTAATAGACGATCCATTATAACCTATACTGTTTTTAAACCTCTCCCCTCTCATAAATACACAAAGCTCCTTTCAATGTTTATGTGGCTCACGATCAGTGTTGCTTTTATCTCAGGTTATGTATATCAATGTTGAGCATTCCGATCGCATTCCATCACTTAATACTATCCCAATCAGTTCCTAAATTAGGATGACTGTATTTCATAGTACACACGTTTATTCATAGTTAAAGATTAAATTTTTGTATATCATAAACAAAAATAAAAATTATACTCTAATTGCATAATTTTTAGAAGTATGAAAGCACGACTTAAAAAACCAACAATATGAATGGCCATCATTGATCAAACCAATTGTAGATAGTACTTAGCTGAAATGGCCAATTGGCCATCAACATCAAATTTTAATTGCATATTAATCGCTGATGAGAAAAACACAATGTAACCACATTCTCTCTCCTTCAGCCCTCTCTCCTTCTCTTTCTCCCTGATGTTATCGCCTAAAGTAATAACACTAAATAATACTTTATATCATTTGATCCATTTAGTTAAATTTGCCTTCAGGTGCTCAGAAATAACTTATTATACAACCGAGTTTGAAGTATGAAGGCGAGACCTCACTAGCCAGTTGTCAGATTAATTAAAATATTGTTTATTAAATATTTTGTAGAATTGACAGCGGCAAGTATGCTCACTTTTATATGCAAATATATTAACCTATAATGCAAGAGAACACTTATAAATATTTTCTTTCTATAAGAATAACAATGATAAGGCAGGAAAACCATGAAACACTACGGTACCCTTTGAATAGTGAGGCAGGGCTAATAAAACTCGGCGACTCACTATAGTATGCTTAAGTGTAAAAGGATAAGAGGTGGCTTGAAATAATTGCTATAATTTTGAAATACCAATGACTGTGTCAAAAAAGAGAATGACGCTAATATGCCTGTAGAAGTATAACGAATAAACCCACTGTAGTGCAATATGTGGAATAATTATTGTAAATTGTCCATGCAAATTATATACTGGGCTATGCCGTTGATTCAGACTCTTGATTGTTTCTTGACTACCACAAATCCATTTTAAAACCACATTAATTCATAAAACCAAGAAATATTTAATCACACGTGTAACAATGATTTTGACTTACTGTCAATCGGTAAATGCTACGAACATTTGAAAGAGATTCTTACACCGCCTAATTACCCACTTCGGTCTTAAATCGTAATTTCACTTGGAAAGTCAATGCTTTAACGTGGAAAAATATACTCTACACACCCTATACACCCTATATCTTATAACTTTAAAACTGAAAAGTACGTATATTATTGAAGCATAATCATTAGTATAAAAAAATAAAATATTATACAGTAATTTGTGTATTACAGAAGCCAAGCAATCTCGAACTCATCCCGATACCTACTTATTATAATTATTCGTTTTAAACGGACCAATTACTGATCGAATGCATTAATTGGTATTTAAGTTTAGTTATAAAAGTTGATCAATTTGATTAATTAATATAATTGGTTGTTAAAACCAGTTAAATGACTTAATCAACAATTAATTAAACTAAAAAGCTCAGTGCCAATCACCACATGCCATCAATCGTACGTTTCCGAAGATCGCTTATTTATTATATTATAACTCCTAACCGTTAACTATAACATCTGTAACCATATGTTCCTCTAGGTGTTTAGTATTGGTTGATAATTGTGGGTCATGGCCGGCGGTAGGTTCATATTAATGCGGCATTATTTTGCTTTTTCAAAAAATATACTTGTATTTTAGTATGTTGTGTTTTATGTTCACTACCACTACCATTAACTCTTCCATTGTGTTGTGTTCTAATCCCTTGCTGCTTTTTTCAGACACAACCGAAGTACCCCAAGCGGTGGAAACCATCGTCCCAATGGTATGCATTTGTTTTTTTAATGGTTTGTAGGTCTGTCTTTCAAACTGCCCTGGTATAGTCATTTCGGACTTTTTCTACGTGATAGCGCGCACAATCGCATAATCCATGCCGTTTTAGGTCACCCAGTGACCTATTATGGAACATGCATGTTTTCACCTCTTGCCCGCATTCATTTGTATTATTTTGTTTTTCTCTCGGTGTATACATTCTTTCATATACGTGTATACATACGCACATTCCTATGAGTATATAAGTGTATTTTATGGTTAACTCTTTGTTTCAATTTTTTTTTGTTCATCCCTTTCTTTTTTTTTCTTTTTCTTTTTGGATATTTCTATACTCTTATATTTTCATCTCTTTTTATTGTTACCATTATGTTCTCTCTCCTGACTCTCTTCTCTCACCTCCATACCTTGTATGTTTGATTGTCTTTTGTATCTTACCTTTATTGCTATCATTCCTCTTTTACTATAAATATTTTCTTCTTTATTTCTTGGACAGTCATTATTTATTCTAGGTTGAAGTCATATTTAATTTCCCCTATTATAACTCAGGATCCCAATTTCCTGCGAGTATTTTTAGCATCTTATTTCTACATATATTGTTTTACTATCTTGTATTTGGCTTTCTTCATTGGCCTTCTATATCTTAATGATGTTATTTCCCCACTACCCATATATCAGATATAGCGGTTTCTCCTATCTTCTTTCTTTTTTTTTTCCCCCCACTTTTCCAAACACACCCATCCATCTCCTATTATTAATTTTTCATATTTGCCTAATGCAAAATCACCCTTAAATATACGTTTATAACCACATTTACTTTCTTTCTCTTTCTTTTCACCATCCACTACATACCTATCCATGTATAGCAATTATTACTCATTCATCACCGTTTTATCTTTCCGCCTACCCTATGGTATTAGCTGTCTAACATTTCCCTACAGGACGCTGGTATGCCAGCTGAAGTGGAGGAGAAAGACCCCGTCACTACCTGTACGACCACACAGGAGACTACAGTACCAAGGACTGAAGGTATAGCAATTATGCTATATGCTATGTGTTGATTACTACTCCTTTTTTTTTTCTTTTTTTTCTTTTTCTTTTTTTCCTCCTCCTTTCTATCTATACCAATACCTATACCACCCCCACCTCCGCCTGATAATAATGTATGTGACTATGTGTGTTGCAGGTGGAAGTAAAAGAACAGCTGAAGAGAGTGATGGTAGCGAAGAGAAGGAGACCAAACGACAGAAAGCTGAAGAGGGTGAAGTATGTATTATGGAATAGGTTATAGTTTATAATTTAGAGGCTGCAGTTTTCTCAAGCCTCGTGCCCTCTGTTATTATTGATGTAGAATCAGGCTTCCAGAGGGAAATAGTGTGAGGTGTATCAGCTGAATCTGAATGGCCATTCAAATGCATTTGGCTGTATATCACAGTTGCCCAGGACCTCTTTAATTGTATTGGTCTTTTTGTAAGCAGAGATAGAAGGGGAGTGCGATGATTAGGTATTGTAAATTAGTACTTGAGTATCACTTTATTTGATTATAATTATTTTTAGCCCTCAATATTCATTATAGGATGAGAGTCGACATGTATCATGCAGGGGCATGGTGTATGTGATATGATTTGATAATTATCAGTCTTTTACACGCGCTACACCTTTCAGTGAAATAATGTATATGTTATAAGGTTTTAGTATTTGGATGACGTCGCTGGGCTATCATTGGCTCAGGAAGGAGCAGTTCACGTGTACAAATCTTACCTAAGTTACTATGATTTATCCAATTGAATCTCATCGTTTGAGGATGTACAAATATATAACCATTCTTTACTTGTAAATATTGTGTAATCTGTATAATTAATGAGGCCAATAAGATAATGGGCTTTAATTAAAGAGACCAATAAGATGATATATTATAATTAACGGTACCAATAAGATATTGGGCTATAATTGACAATACTGATAATATAATGGGTGCAAAAGGACAAGAAGGAAGAGGAAAAGGTAGCAGAAGAGGTTAAAGTAGAGGAGAAAAAGGCAGAGACTGAACCAGCACAGCCTCTAGGTGGGTATTAGATGCATGTTTGGTGGGCTTTACTATCATATATACTCTTCTATTATCATATTGTCATGCACTTTTATACAATCCCTTGCTTATCTATAAAAGCACACAACACATGAACGGTATGGTGTATACTCGTTGGTTACTATTTTTACTCTTATTTTTTATTGGGCCATCTTATTGGACGTCAGCACCTATAGCGCTATGCCAAGATTTGAAGGGGCTCTACTTACATTTACCGATTTTTCTTTCTCTTCTCTCCCATATATGGCTATTTTAGCCGCCAGTCTATTCGGTGGATTTGGGGGAGCCAATAAAGGCCTTGGATTTGGAAGCTTTACTGGAACCTCCACTACTAGTGGGTTTGGCTTAGGTGCTGGCGGGCTTAAGACTGGGGTAAATTGATATTTGATATGTGTATGTATTTATGTATTTATGTATTTATGTATGTAGGTATGTAGGTATATTCCTAATTTAGTAAGGCCACGTGTATACCTGCTGTTGTTAAAGATGTCGTACAATTATTCCACATTCTATTGGATAGCTATCGGTCCACTCTGCATATGGAAATGGTTTTAACATATCCTTATATTGTCTCTCTAACTCTCATCTATTGGTCATTAGGGCACCACCTATTATCCATATACAGTATTGTCTCTCTAACCTTCTTTTATTGGTCATTATGACATCACCTATTTTACCAATACATACTGCATTATCTCTCCAACCCCCATCTATTGGCCGCTAGGGCACCATCCATTTTACCAATACTCACTGTATTTTCTCCCTAACCCTCCTCATTTATTGGTTACTAGGGCACCAGTTATTTCACCAATGCCGCCCTTAAGGTTGGGGTTACGTCAACCGGATTCTCTGGATTTGGTGGTCTTAGTACATTTTCAAGGTATAGATAGTTATTTATAAAATACACACACACATATATATATATATATATATATATATATATAATATTAATATTATAGAATCATTTCTGCTTACGAACACAATCATGAGAGGTGAAAGAATATAGTTGCATCTTTTGATTAGTAACATATGTAGGTACTGATAGGGTGATAATATACTTGTATTTATATGTGAGCAGGTATATGTAAGGTTTCTTTTGATATTATCTCTCTTGTGTATATTTGCAATTTATCTCATTCTCACTATCCAATAGTTTTATTTTGTTGGAAACTTTACTTTGACTTGTGTGATTCCGATTTGTCAATCGTCACTATAGTTTCCTCTATCATATATTATAAGCCTATACGATAGGAGGTTCTATTAATAGAATAGAATACCCAATCTTGAACTATGGATTCCAAAAGTACACATACACACTTATACTCACCCGTTCATGCACACATACAAATGCACCCATATATCATAGCGCGCAGTCTAAAGATAAGGAGAGCGAGAAGGAGACAGTGACTGAGGAGAACTCCAATGAGAAAGACACTGCGGCGCTCTCTGGTACCGAAATGGCATTCCCTGATAACTACGAATATGAGACGGGAGAGGAAGGGGAGAAGTCTGTGGCACATGTGAGTGTGTCTGTATCGTATCATTTCTTCATTTGCTTGTAATTTTATATTGAGTTGCACTGATTGGTTCTGGATCATAGACTTAAGGGCGTGTGCATGGATATAATTGGATGTATATGTATATGTATATATGTGTGTAATGTATGTGTTTCGTGGTTCACTAGAACTGACACCTTGACACTAATATCCACCTCTATATCCATCGTCATAATTTTGTTGTAGACACATATACGTACACACACATACATATATATATTGTTGTGCACCACTAGTATTAATATATCTATTGGATGTAATGGCATCAGCAACATCTTACCACATAGTATTTTAATATAATTGCAATTATATATTGGGTATCCTGCACAACGGGGACGATTTTAAGTCTTATTATACAATTGTATCAGGCAATTGACTTTTAAATTACTTGTAAATGGGTGAAATTCAAGGAATTAATCACTGTAGGGGTCTATTACAGTGCCGTGCTAAACTCTACCATCTGGATTTAGCCAATCGCAATTGGAAGAGTCGAGGTGAAGGCATGTTGAAGCTAAATGAATCAACAGGGGCCGATGCCACTGGGTCTAGGAAACCTAGATTACGTAAGGATAGTGTGATATTTATATATATAAACATACATATATACCAACCTGTAACCACTACCATAGTAATATAACACATACTCTAACCTATAATCTCTACCATAGTAATGTGGAGTACGGGGTCTAAACGGCTTCTCCTGAATGTTCGCATCTGGGATGGTATGTCTATAGAGAAGGTCAATGAAAAGAGGCTACGATTTGTAGCAGTAGAGACAGATGAGGAAGGCAAACCTGCTATGAACACCTATCTTATTACGGTATGGTTATATATTTGTGTATATGCTTATGTATGTTCGTTTCTATGTATGCATATTTGTTTATATATGGGTATTGATTACAACTCACATGTGTAGATATGTTCTAAGTACTTTGTATTTACTTTCATATCATTAGTTCATATTAAAAGAGTGCGAATTAACCAACCAATCATAACTTCAGACCAGTGCTACGGATGCTGACGCCATGCTAGAGTTGATTAGTACACGTGTAAAGATTCATGCTGGTAAGTGGGGAGAGAGGGATGGGAGGATAAGGGGTTGTTTGCTCAGTGTTGTAGTTATGCTATTTTTCCATACCATCCAAGCCTATATATATGTATATTTACTATCGTAATATCGCAGCTTCAAGCCAGTATACTACAAGCACGGAACAGACTCACACGGCAACAGGCGTGACATCTGACAAATCAGATAGCGACCCATCAAGTATTGCACCTGAACCTACGACTGACAAGGCTTGAGACTGTAACCACTTGCAGGAGAAATAATAATTAATCTGTGGTTATTAATATCACGTTTATTGTATTTTATGTCTCTCTTGTTGATGCTCTAATTGGCTAACTATTTAGACATACATTGAGCTCATTTGAGAAACATACGTGTAATGTTAACAAACATGACTTCCTTAATAAATACACTCATGTAGATGGGCAGCCAACAAGACATGGTAAGATTACCATCGCATCACTACCGACCACTAGGAGCCATATTTGATGACCCTAGTATACTATAATATACGGTAGATAGGATATGTAATGTATGTATGATATGATGCATGGAATGGTTGAACCGTAAAAAAAAAATAGCTATCATGAGACTGGTTTTAGATATATTATACTATCTGTTAGGACACCTACACCTCACCTTTCTATTCCCCCACTACGCAGTGTTGTTTGTTTCAATCATAGCCTTTTTATGAACTTTCTCATTACTGATTGCTTCAACTGCTAAAAATCTTTCTATTCGCTGCAATTAATTTATTTGTGGTGTAGTTATTAAAGTATTGGTGAAGAACCGTATATATAACTACCAATGAGGCACCAGAATTTTATGTCGCAAGTAATTGGATATGCATGCATTTTATTGCCTATGATAATTGGTTGGGAATCACGGATATGCTATGCTAAAATATGAAAGGTATTAATCCCTAAATAAGAACCCTCGGTTGAGTACGTTATAAACGAATCCGTAACAGCAATCGGGTTAATGGTCATTAGTTTTTTGAACTATAATGCACCACGCCATCTATTAATCCACCAATGGATAAATCAGGCCTATTTTATTTAATTTTAATCTGCACGGTATATTGACCTTTATTTATTATTATACGTGTAAGTCTCTCCCAATACACATATTTAGTTATACTTACACTAGCGCGGCCAATTGGAAGACTAGACTTAAATTAATGATACAACAAATACATAACCTATAAGAGAATACTAGAAATTAATGAAAAATTACAAAACGCACTAGCAGGCAGATGAACGAAAGCTGTATTTTTGAGTGGCCCTTAGCGAGGGGGGCGTGAACCTGACTTTTGGTTATAACATGAGCTTGCTGAATGATGATTGCTAGGTACATAGTAAGGGTGGGCACGTGGGGAGGGGCTAAACGTATAAGGCTGTGGTTCGCCTAGATTATCGTTATATGGTCGCGGTTGATGTTGTGCACCTGTAGGTCGGTTCGGAAGGGAACTTCGTTGTTGTTGTTGCATAGTGTATCTTGTATTATTGGTGTCATATATAGGTGGCTGTGTTGACTCGGTGTACTGTCTGGCTGAATAGGTCTGTTGTTGGTGGCTTGATGGCATATTAGTATGGGCACTTTGTCTATGCTCTGCATTCATGTACGATGACTGCTGTTGTCTGGTTGTGGTTTGTGGTTGAGTGGAGGAGAGTCCTGCCTGTGGTTGAGATGAATAGGCCTGACCTCTAAAAGAATATGATTGTTGTTGTTGTTGTTGTTGTTGCTGTTGTTGTAGCCCATATACATTCGAGTGTGGTTGGCTGGTGGCTTGTGGTGGTGAATCTCTCCTTTGGCTGGTGGAGGAAGTAGTTTTATATCTAGTACCACCACCTAGAGATATAGAGGGGGAATGGAGTAAATATATGTATGTGTATGTTTAGGTATATATATGTATATGTATATACACGTGTAGGTGTAAATACTCTGACAGTGGAGGACCGATTGATATTCAATATAATCGTTTAAAAGTATCTACCTAGTACTCAACCTCTGAAGTGATCATTGATTGCCAATATAATATAAAATATAAATTAATGCCCAATGATTAAACGATATTAAAAACAGTTTAACACCGGTAACTACGCATAGCCAACCTGTTTATAAACCAGAAGAAATATTACACAAGAAAAACAATATTTTATCAGGAAAATAATACTGTATAGGGGAAAGAATGCTAATATAAGGGAAATAATACTATAAAAGAGAAAGAATACTACAAATGGAAAATCATATTACGTAAGGGAGCCGTGGAATCGAGGTTACAGTCTATAGCGGACCTGGTGCCACCACTAGTATAGGCCTCACTATGAATGGCACGAGAGGAAGTGGTGGGATGGTTACGGCCCGACTCTATACTACCAGCTAGCTGTGATACCCCATTGACGTCATGCCGTGTCAACACTCCATTCTCTGTTACTTTCACTGTCTCTACCCCATTGCTTGTCTCCCGGGTGGTTGTTATGGTGCGGCCATTAATCATTTGTGTGCTTACAGACTTGGACATTACACCAGGGCCCCCTCCCATGCTGCGATTAGATAAATAAAATAGATGAAAATCATTGGGTTAGTATAGCTTGGTTTGTTAATGTTACGAAGTATAATATATCCTTATGTTGGTATTGTGTACGGGTGATAAGTATACTAATACCATATATATATGATATATTTATTCATACATACATACGATTAACCTGGTATGGTATATGTATGTATACATATATATATATATATATATATACATATCATACATACATACACTCATCCACCCATCCACCCATCCATCCAACCCATACCATACCCGACACCACTCTCCACCTACCTACTTACCTACTACTAAATGAAGAGCTCATACTACTCCCACCCAAGCCTGAGCTAAAAAACGGGTCACCACCAAAGGCAGTCATATGCTGACTCATACTATCAAAGGGACTGCGCCTTCTAGGTCTACCAAATCCCCCTAACATCCCACTCATCATAGGGCCTAGGCCCAGACCGCCAGAGGAATCGCCAAATCCACCAATGAATGGACTGTCAAACCTGTGATTAGACGATATGGTTATGTAAGGTTAGTAGTCGTTTAATTTTAAAATTGTGACTTGTGGTTAGCTATTGTAATTACTATATCCTTTTTATGATGCATTTTTTATTCTAGTATATTAGGAATATTTAAGATAGCTATAATTAGCAAAGCTATTATAATTAAAAACTTGCAATAATTCCTAGCATTAATAGAATAAGTATGACTAATGGAGTTGCATTTGTTTATTGTCAACAATACAGTTCTAGGTATGCATACAGCCAAAAAAGTTAATAAAAAAAAGAGAAAAGAAAGCACATTGGATAAAATACTAATTACACTTACGCTGAAAAGGGGTCTCCCATGGCATGCTCAAACCCACGACCACCTCTTGTACGAAAACCTATTAGACAATTGGTCGGTTAAAAACTCACCTATCAACAGGCACACATATATATAAAAACATAAAGAGGAAGATGAGGTAAAAGAGGGAAAGGGGCTAACAGTGGTTGGTGGTTGGTTAATATATGCTAGAGGTTATTATTTATTATATGATTAGTGCCTTTTTATAGCAACGATGTGGTTATAAGTGATATAAGGTGTGTATAGGTGGGGAAAAAATACCCAAAATGATTATTCAGATGATTAAATTAGAGAGGTCTAATGACATAGACATATAAGTGAATATGTGCGCGTGTGAGTGTAGGTGCACGTGTAGACGTATGTATATGTATGTATATAGATATGTATGTATCCTACCCTACCCCCTACTCCATCATACCATGACTATGTATTCCAAATGCACCGGGCATGTCCTCGAAGAATCTCTCAAAGATATCAAAGGGATCATGGAAGACAAAGTGGAAGGAAGGACTGTCTCCTCCATCTACCAATAGAGTATAGGATGATAGCATGGTTAGCAACGGGTATCTTTATATATATACATTACCATAACAGATTACGATCATGATTATTATGACTGTAATGTAAATATTTCTATCGCAATGAATCTATATATACAATGATATATATCATACAGGTATCAAACAATGCTATTAGGTCCCATCCAAAATATCTAATCATCAATTACTAATTACTAGTTAAGTCATGAGTATTCCTGTATCCGGGTTTTGACCATATATTACAACCATATCAACAACCACACACCAAATCAAACAAATAACGTAAATAAATCACAATATACATACGCTGCAATATTATTTTTGATATACGTACAGGAAGGTGATGCAAGGAATGAAAAAAATAGCAACTATAACATAGGAAAGAGTGCTTCTAAATATACCCATGATAATACATACTAAAGATATTTTAGTTATTAACAGCCAATCACTTACCTGAATGAGCGTCTCCTCCGCCATTCTTTAAGGCCTCGGACCCATAACGGTCAAAGATAGTCCGCTTTTCAGCTGGAGAAAAACGCGGGAGTTATGTGAGAATGTAGGGTGAGAGAGAGGTGATAGAAAGATGATAGAAGGGGTGGTGCAAGATGATGGTAGTATATATCCCTGTGTGTGCACACATAGCTGTATATTTGACGTTTCTGTGTTTATTATATAGTCTAAAATAATCAAAAATGATGTGGAAAAGAATATTAAAGAATGCACGAGCTGAAGAGTATAATATATTAATTAGAGAAAGAAAGAAAGAAAAAGATTAAAAAACAAAAGCACAGGAGGCATATAAATAAATAGAAAACAATAAATGGAATCATCAATCACATAGAAACAAAGCCCCTAGCAACCACTCCCATTCACACTCACCATCACTCAAAACTTCATATGCCTCCCCCACCTCCTTAAACTTTGTCTCGGCCTCCTTTTTGTTGTCAGGGTTCTTGTCGGGGTGGTATTGTAGGGCCAGCCTGCGATAACTTTTATACAATTATTGGTTAATATTCGTTTTTTTGTAACTGTTATAATAGTAACTTAAATCCATTTTGGGTCTAATATTTACATAAAAAAAAGCATTTGCCTAAAGCCAAAAATAGAAGAAAACACAATGCTTTTATAGATATAATATATAAATACAAGTACATTTATCCACTACTCCGTTTCTATGGTATCTAATCAAACAATTATCATTTTCTGGAAAAAGCACTTCTAGATCAAACAAAAAAAGACAACCCAATGGAAAGTTTAAATGAAAAATGAAAAACAAAACACAGAAAGAGGGGACTTACGCTTTTTTGATCTGTTCTTCGGTTGCATCCCTTGCCACACCAAGGACTTCATAGTAGTCTACCTCTACCATTTTTGATTTCAAGTATTAATTGTCTCTTTTATTCACAATATATTAAAAAACTTCTGTTGTCCTTTGCATGTGAGCCTAGTTATTGGAGTGGTTATGTGAGAAAGACATCAATAAAACGTGGTTTATTAAAACTAGAAATGTTGTATAAAGAATAGAATTATTGAAGTTTTTGTGAAAATATGATAGTAATATTATGATATTATGGCATTACTTCCCAACTCCCAACAAAGGCTTGTCCTGAATATAGTTGTACAACCCTAAGTAGATATTGGCAAAATATAAAATCAACAAACAAATATGGTGAGCAAGTACAAATGTGGTGAGCAAGGGATAAAATCAATAATCCGTTTGGCTCAAACAGATGACGTGTTTTTAACTTATAGGTCTCAATAAAATGGTGATAGTACCAAGTGATTTATGATGGTAATTATTAGTAAATAATAAATAATTCAAAATTAAAGTTTTATTTGTTAATAGAAAATCTGATTCCTTAAATACACTTACTGTTGGTTTTACACTAAATAGATTCGGGAAAATGCACATATGAAGCCTGCTATTGGTTGAGATTGCACCAACCATTCACAGATAGTTAACTCGTTGCTTACAATTACTTTATTCACAGCTAGCCCATGCATCCGACTATTGTAAACATTAGGATGTTGTTATTTTACTTTTTTTTAAGAGTAAATATATATTATTAGTTCAATATTATCGTTAAACGGTGGCTTTGGAGTAGTATAAAAATGAAATAAACCATTGTTTAACAGTGTAGCATACTAATCGTAGTTTGCACGTGACTTGGGTAAATAATAAATCCAATAATGTATGATGTCACCCCAACAAACTGTATCAATAAGACGGTTAATTGTAGCATTAGTAAGTTGGTATATGAATTGCACCCATCAATTTTAATTAGAAAGAATAAATAAGTTCATAAATTTCTAAAACTTCATATTAGAAGGATTTTAGCCAACACAATTGAACGTCAACACCTAAGTTTAACTTTTGTTCTTTAGTTGATTTTCTACTTTAGAATGAAACTCTCTAGCTTGCGTTTTAACTGAAAAATTGGCTCCTTATGGGCACTATAAACACTTTTTAAAAAAATTATGTGGGGAAATAATAATTAATCAACAGTTCTTGAAAGAATATTCATAAGGTAGCCAGTAGGTAATCGAATTAAAGCGTCGTCTTGTTTAAATTAGAAAAAATAATTTTGCCATTGGAACTATTCCAAGGAAAAATGAACCAGTGCTGTCTCTTTAATGGTTAATGGTATTTACAAGTTGTAAAATATCTCATATACTGTGTAGAAATGAAAAGGTTCAATATAAATAAAAATCCTTGCTAGGAATAATCTGTCTAAATTCACCAAAGTATGTGAGGGGACTTAGGAGGCCGACTAATTATATTATATGTGGCAAGAGTACAGTGGGAGGAATTGCTTAACAGGAATAGAACGTAGAATTTTCCAAACAAAGTCATAATGGTATTGAAATAAAAGACAATATTAATAAATGTCAATGTATGATAGAGTTTTATTTATGTGGGACAGGCCTTGACTTAAGGTATTAGACCGTCGTTACATTGCTCTAAGTGAGAGGTTAATTAATTGTAAATTGTGTTTAGTAATTAGTTACTAACCCCTTTATGATTGGTTAAGGTTAAACCTTTTTCATTGGCAATACATAACTGTTAAATAGTGATGTCTTAATTAATAGTCATGATTAAAAACGACCTCATTAGAGTATAGATAGAAGTTCGTAGGATCATTCCTCACACTTACAAAGTGGTTGTGGGCAGAATGGGAAACTCCCCTATCTTATACGTAGTTATTAATAATTAATCATAGGACTATTTAGTTTGAGGAAGGTTATGACAACACAAGTGTGGAAGGAGAAAGTCCCCAGTCCTACAAAGGCACTATTGGG
>NAOQ01000190.1:44842-55937 GCA_002751075.1 Ichthyophonus hoferi | reverse complement strand
CCTAATAGTGCTTTTGTAGGACTGGGGACTTTCTCCTTCCACACTTGTGTTGTTATAACCTCTTCCAAACTAAATAGTCCTATGCTTAATTATTAATAAGTATGTATAAGATAGAGGAGTTTCTCATTCTGACCACAACCACTTTGTAAGTGTGGGGAATGTTCCTACGACCTTCTATCTATACTCTAATGAGATTGTTATTAATCATGACTATTAACTAAGATATCGCTATTTAACAGTTATGCATTGCCAATTAAAAAATAACCTTAACCAATCATAGAGAGGTTAGTAACTAATTATTAAACACAATTTACAATTAATTAACCACTCACTTAGTGCAATGTAATGACGGTCTAATCCCTTAAGTCGAGGCCTATCCCACATAGATAAAACTCTATCATACTTTGACAATAAATACTCAACCAGTTAAGCTTCATTTTCCTCAATGTACTTATGTGAGATTCTCCCATTTATTGGAAGAAACCTTGGATAATGACAAGACTTGAGGCGCCGGTGCTTGTTAAAACCTGCACAATAAGGATTTCTTTCGTCTAACAAGTTTCATTTAACTCATTGGAAATAAAGTTGCTTTTAACTGTAACTAAACTGTTAGAAAAGGAGTGTTTAATTTATGTAGATATTTCTTTTTATAGCTATGATTATTATGTACTTCCTCTATTATAAATGGTTATAGGTTACAGAAACCAATTCTGTTTGTGCTTATTTCCAACATCAGCTATAAATATTCGACATATTTCACCATCAGTATCTGCAATCACAGTGAATTAGAATGTTTAATCGTACTGATCCAGAACTTCTGTCTAAGTAATTTTGAAAGAATACATAATTTCAAAATGCTTGACTAATAAAAGGCAACAATGCTAATTTAAAATGCCGGGAAGAATATAATTAAAAGCATAAAAAAAAATGAAAAAGCAAAGGCCTGTAAAACATAATGGTTACAAGTATAGGAGTAACATACGGATTGCCCCTACAATCTAGAGATAAGCTACTGACATGGTTCAGAATTTACGGACCTCCACAATCAATTCTTTACCATTGTGTTTCTACCTTTTAAGATTGTGCAATTTCTTAGACTATCATATGATATCATAACATGGAAATCCAACTTAACTGCCATAATCCCATTGCACCAGTCAATATAAAATAAAACACCCTACCCTACCATGGCCTACCCAATTTTCTCTCTTGTGTGTCTAATGGAAATTGTGTATCATTTCAATTAATATTGTATATTTACTTCTGTCTATCCATAAAATATATCTTAAGATTGATGTCATTGCTACATATTTTTTTCAAAGATATACTTCATGGAAATATATTTAGATTTCTCATTGTCTTTAAATGGGTATTAAACAGAGGTACCTAGCGCTTTATAATTGACACTTTTGTGCAATTATATTTTTAATACCGTCCAAAATATCTATGCCTTCTAGATGATAGGTTAGTTTAAAATATTCTGCGGATAAGACGTATAGTCAAACAGACAGTCAGGTAATATTTCTTATTTAAGCAACCCCCTTTCCTATAATAATAAATAGATTCATCTTTTCCCAAAGATCCACTTCTTCGGAACAACTTAATATACCGTCAAGTAGTTTCTACGCGATGGAAATCCCAAGCATGCAATTCACCTGATCAACCAGGATAGTAAGTACATGTGTTGGGCCCATGCTCTAGCTGGTAAGACTGTCCAGCCAATTAAAAATAATTGATGTGCAAATCGAAGTTTTAGTTATTATCAATGACTTCGATTAGAAATTTGGTCAAAGAAAATAACAGAAGACTGACTGGCTTGAATTTAAGAATTCAATCCAGTATAGTAACTAAATGCGGAGAACGGAGGACACAGTTTTAATTTTTGCAATCCGCTATTTATATGTATAATAAATAAGGATCTCACATGTAGTGTAGCAAAGGATTAGGTTATCTGCAGTTGACATGTTTGCAACTGGATTTTAGCCTATTTTACAAAGTTACATTTTTGATCTTGTGCTGACTTAATTCCTTCGGCCACAGTCAACATTTTTTACTTCACTAAGCTCCCTTATTCGCTGTCGGTAGTGTGTAAAACCTTAAAACTATTGTGATCGACATCAACAATCATACAATGGCTTTCATAATCACATTAGGATATGTCTGCATAGACAATTCCACCTAACTGGTTTGAAAGAAGTATTTAGATTTGTGACAATTAATTTACTTAAATAGCTGTTCTTAATATGCTCTAAAATATAACCCACTTAGATTGAGCTGATGTCTGATTTAACTACTTATATAAACTCTTACATCACGTTTATAAATAAAACGCTTGCCCATAGCCTGTCTGGGCTTAGCTGGTATACTTTATTAAAGTTGATATTAGGTGACCAACGTCCAGTGGGATCGTTAGCTTCCAACATATAGGTTGTACAAATTTTAATTAATATCATTACATAATTAGAACAATTGATATATGACGGTGAGTGTTCATGATATAATATTCTGTTAGATGTTCAAGAAAGTGCAAGACAAGATGATTACCCATTACACAACGTGCGGGACAATGCTGCATTTATATCTTTTTCACACAAACCCACCAGATGTGAAAGTGAAAATGCCATACCGTTTGCTGCCCTACCCTAAATCGGTAATTCCAAACAAACTCATCAGTTGATCATGTTGACGAATACCAATCGTATTAAGGGATCAGTCATAGTGTCAGACCAATGCTTTGACTAATGCTTTGACCAATGCTGCCACCGAAACCTTCCGATTGCGTTCTTTTAATGTACTAATTAAAAACTTGACCATTGTTTACAATACCGAATCAAAAGGCTTTCCAAGAAAATAGGCACACATTGGCTGAAAATGGACTTACCTAAGTATATCCATGATACCTATGTATTGCATTTGTATTGGTGAAACAATTGGAAAAAATCCCAATGAAATATATAATTGAGTCAATTAAAATGCAGTGCCGCGTGACAACTTATCGCACACCAATAGAATCATATAATTTGGAGAGAGGTATAACTTCTTAAATTTTTACACCAACCAGGGTCTCGACACTATCAATTTGCCAGTCCGATCTGGGCCACACTGTCTCAATTCCTTTATACTCTCACTAGATAATTAAAATATACGCAATAACGTTAATGATTTTTTTTTTACGAATTAAAATGCCCAGGATTACAAGATAATAACTCAAAAAGTGCGGCTATAGATATCTCTGACTGTTATAGAAAACAATTGGTTAATGTGTTAAAATACCACAATGCATAGCGATTGTACATAATCAAAGGCATTTGCATAACATTTCACATGATTGAGCCATTATTTAGATCGTAATAAAAGAGCGTATGGGTTTTTTTTTTTATGCACTGTGCTGAACATGTTCTTCAGGATTGCTTCTATCAATTTCCCAAATGGCCACTTTGTTCTGACAATCTAACTGCAAATACTGCCCATTCGAATTGACTCCAACAGCCAAAAAAAGCACCAGAAACCCTTAAAAAACAAAGAAACGTAAATACAATATTATTTTTTTGGTTGTTTTTATTTTAGTATTAAAATAATTAAAGCTCTCATCTACACGTTTTTTTCCTGATTTTTTGGAATAAAAATAATCCAATTTCCATATATGGTAATTGCAAAGATCTGTAACTGAGCAATCTGCATCCTAATTGACTTAACATCATACATTAATTTACTTTTATAATAGTTTGGATCAGGCTACATTAACCAATAGCCCTTGCTAATCAGTAAATATAGTGACCAATAGTATCGTTTGATATCTCAGAATTAATTCGTTGTTCCCTAAAACGTTAAAGCAATTCTTATAAATAATTTAAACGGTACATAAACAAATAAATACACCAGCTATTCGTGTAAGATCAGCTTGTATTTTTTTACTTATAGTTTTATCTTTATTTTTCTTTTCTTTCTATTTCTATATTTTTCGTTTTACTTCTTAGTTTTTCCCCATTTAATCTATTATCTAAGTTTTTAAAGTTCTTTTAGTGACTATACAAACTTAGTATGTGTATGTCACATCTATATAATTTTACACCAACACTCGGCTCACTTGCGACTTTCCCATGTTGAAATGCACGTATAATTTTTTTCTCACTCTTTAGTATACGTTATATTTGTGACTTCAATTTAGCATAACACGCAACTTCTTCTTCGTCACTTTTCTTTAAAATAACCGATAAACTACACAAAATTCCGTAGAAAATATATGAACATATTTTTAAGACTAGTTTGACTGCTGCACTTGGATTAAGTAGAAACACGAGTATGGTTGATTCAAATCCACATTCTCAGCACTTCTTAAAAGGAGAACAACTGGTGGCACTCCATAGAATAATAGGGGAATATTATGTTGTAGATGGCGGTTTCTCGTTGCCGACCTTGCACATAAGGTGATTATTCTTGTTTTTCTAGAAGATTAAGTCCATTTTGTTTATAGTTCAGGCTACGTAGCTTATCACTTTATTATGGTATATTTATTTCTTTTTTATGTGGTAAAACGTGACTCATTGAACAGAAAATTTGCATTTTTTGTATCGTACCCACTATTTTACCTACAGTAGAAAAAACATCATATATGCATGTGTGCTTTTTCGTGTTTTTAAAAATACTTGCCGACAGTGAAGCATACCTCTTTCTTCTCTATGAAATGCATGCATATTATTTAATTATTTATGTTGGCTTTCTGAGTATGATCTAGAAACAAATTATAATTTATCTTAAAATAATCCCTCTCCACATTCCCTTGCTTTTTGTGCTATTTTACATTTCAACTTTTTGGTATGTAGCTAACTAGAAATAGAATTTAGAATAATTTTCTTGGTTTAGTATCTTTTTACACAACGGTGGGGTATTATCATTGCATTCATATTCAATGGCATATTAACTGACATTACCCTCTTAACAGACCACAAGATATTTGCTTGTCCATAGCTGAACAACTTTCTCATACAGATATTAATCTTCTCGATATTAGAGTAAACGGTAGTACCGTAGCGGCTGTTCTTGTTCCAGATGAGGTTCATTTTCAGAATTACAGTGATCTTGACTTGTGTTTTTGTGTAGATTTCGACTTAGTACGCGCCCACCAACATTTTCAAACTCTTCTGGATATAGTGGTGAATTGTTTACGCAAAAATTTTCCAGTTGATTTCACACCACAGAGTGCAAATATTCCGAGTTCAGTAATACAACAAAGCTACGTTAGCAAACTCGTAAAGGTTTATAATAACCATGGCAATGTCGACTGCTGGTCCCTTATTTCCTTACGAAATGATCACGGTCGCAATTTAGAATTTAAATTTGCTCATACGCTTAGGAGAGAGTGCGAATTTTCCATGGATTCATTCCAGATCATTTTAAATGACAATATTCTTCATTTGGAAGAAATTATTGAAGGTGCCTGCCTACCGGAAGTAGAGGTATGCGTGTGCTGTACTAATCCATATGATTAGATAACTTGCTTTGCATATCACAGTGATATAGAGCATGGATTATATATTCTATTTTCGTTTTTTCATTTTTGTTTACTTTTTCTGAGGTCTATGTTGTCTTATTATATGTATATGCTTTTAGGTAAATATATCATTCTATTACTCTGGCATATTTTATAATTTAACATACCCCAGCCTTTCTTTTGGTTATATCTATGTACACCATTTCATTCTCTTGGAGTATAGTCTTCAATATAGTACAGGTTTTTACTTCTGCACCTATGTATATGAAATATACGATTTTACCCATCCATTTCCAATTCTTTTTCTATTATCCACTATTGTTCATTCATTTTTTGGTTCTTTTATCAAAAGTTAGCTATTGACGTGACCATTATGTTTACTTGCTCCATAGAGTCCAATGTATGTGCTATGTCTTAATACTTACTTACTCATGATATTCGTTCAATCATCAGGTCCAATGTATGTATGATAACTACGATGAGGCATTTTCTCATTTAAAAAATCGACTTATAGCTATCAAATCTCCCGAAGAAGTTCGTGGTGGCGGTCTTCTCAAGTACTGTCGGTTACTTGCTAAGGGCTATGAGGTACCAGCGGATATGTTAGATGCAGAGCTGGTAAAGCTCGAAATTACTATGTGTACTCGGTTTTTTATTGATTTTTCATCAGTGGAAATGCAGTATCACGCAATTAATACCAGCTTACGCGCTCACCGTTTTGAGACTTCGAAACAAATGGTGGACTTTGTATCACACGTACAACATGCAATTGACAATTATGCTCATAATGTATCATCGTGGTCATGGGGAGCAACCTTTGACATGCTCGGTATAATCTATCAGTCAGTACTTTCACATGCCCAACCCCAACCATCTTATATACATCTACCACTTGGCCCTGTGCAATTTGGGTATCCACCTAGTTCTGTGTCCTCTCCTCCACAGGGACGTCGCTTTCCTCATCCTGTTAGACCAGTACATATGATGGCACCCATGCCCCTAGCTAGGCCCTCTGTAGCACAAGTTACACAAATCAAAACTCACCGTATTCTTCCACCATCACTTTCTTCTCAAAAACATGCTGTTGTTGGACCAAGACCACCATCAGTAGGTTGGGTGGACCCACATTTGGCTCCTCCACCTGTCCTTCATGATATTTCGTACACATCGGCATGTCTTATGGGCAATATGGAATCAGATAATAGCTCCACTGATTCGTCTGTGACATCATCGCCCTCATCTGGCAAAAGTAGTCATTTTGTTATACCAATTAAAACCGTAGAACCATGTACCAATGCATTACCGTCACCCACCCATGAAAAGGAGAATGCATGTGTAGTACCAACATTAGTATCTGTGGCTGTTGCCCCAGTAACAGCGTTTTCTTGTACAGTTAGCTCATCTAATTCCGAGCCACTGAAGCAACAAATCAGCACCCCCAGTAATAATGCAGTGGTTATCGGCCAACCTACGTTGCCGATCAGGAGCATCAAAAGCACAAACTCCAAGATCTTGCCTCTGTCTTCCTGTGTCATTCTTGCTACTATCTGTCCTAAGGAGATGACCAATAATGTTACACGTAGATTGGTCCCTGAAAGTTTTATGGGTCGCCCTCGTAATTTACTAGTTGAGTCTTTATCTGTGTCTATGTGCATAAACTCGTATCACAAGCCTACTACTACTTGGCGGGAGAGAGAGATGCAACAGCAGAGATGCGGACGCGATAGCGATATAGTGACTGAACGTGATGTTCTTAGGAGGAGTAAGAGTGATGTCAACAAAGAGAAAGATAAACTCAAGGAGATGTTTTTTGGGGAGTGTCGCAAGGTTATATCTGGTGGTGACAATTCTGAAAAACTAGCTGAATACCTTGATAAGCGTATTGTGGAAGTCGACGAGTTTGGTTTCTTTGGAAACTCTAAAAGTGAAGGGCAAACCCTTCTTATGGTGGCTTCCAAGTATGGCCGTATTCAAATTGTGCTTATGCTGCTCAATCACTACAAAGCTAGTGTTAACGTGGCTGGTGGGCTAGGTCGCTATACAGCTCTTCACTATGCTGCCTTTCACAATCATGGTGCTGTTGTTAAGATTCTCTTAGAACATGGAGCTGACTACACCATGAAGACAGCTGAGGGTGAGACAGCTGAGATGTCAGCCCGTCATGTGCACAATGAATGGGTTACTAAGCTATTGGAGGCCAAGCGAACTGGTTTACCTGCACCATCAGAGGTTCCGTTGTGTAGTACTAAGGGTGGGTTGCTTCATCGTTCATACTATCGATCAAGCAAGAAGAACTTATATGATGGGGGCGTAGAGGACTCGCTACGACCTTGTGAAATATCAAGTCGGAAAGAGTGCGATTGTGAGGAGGGGCCAGGGAATAGACTGGCAACACCGGTCTCGGTATGTTAAGTGTTTAGTTTTCCTTTTACGCTCTATGTATTAGTATTTTTTTAAAAGGAATGGACTAGTTAGATATTTAAGTAATAGCAATATAGCCTTTTTGTAGCATTCCGTTTTTCTGCTGGCTGTCTGGCCACAGATATGCATTGCAAATGCAACTTCCTTTAAGAAGTTGTTTACGTACACGGTTGTCTTTGACATATATCCGTATTATTAGTTTTTTTCACTAGGTCCACTTTCTCCCTGTCATATTTTTGTGGGGTTAGATAAGGGGTTATCACCAAAAATGAGAAAAATGCCCATGGACTAGATAATAATTCAAGGTATCATTTAAATTGTTGAAATAGTAGTTTGTCAATTTTTGTATTGATTGCTAAACTTGTAGAATTGGCAGCTGGACATCTTAATCAGTATTAACATCCACATACAAAGTGAACACCCCTTATTGGGAAGTAGGGTTCATTCTGTTAAATGTACTATAGCACACTGGGCTTACCCCAAACCTAGGTCATAACATCCAAAATAGTTATATGGTGATTCTTGCGTACATCCTACAAATCACCAATCCAAGTATATATATATATATATATACTTTAGTTGGTACCATGTAGTTTGAATCCGACAAATTTATATAGAAAGCTTAAAGTTAATTTTAAATTAGTTTTTGAACTTGAATTTAATCGAAGCACTGGCTTGCTTTTCGATGCTCAATTACAAAAATGGTGTCTATATAAAGCGACACAAGAGAAAAACAACTTGTATAATTGTGTTTTCACGTGAACAGCTTTGTTGCTTACCGGTTCCTCATAATAATGAGCACCTTTAAGTGAATATCTAGTCCGTATGGTCGTGTAAGCTATATATCTGATTCTATCTATGGTATTCATATCCTACTTAAAGCATTGCATGTTAATATTGATCATATGTACTATATGCAATACCATGATTCTAATTTTTTTGATTACGTGATCTGTGGTCATATAAAGTAGTATGCCAGATGCTTCGTGTTTACTGATAGCAATACGCCCAATAAAATTACCAAGTTAACGCTCCTCTTAATTAACATATTGTATACTATAATAATCATAATATACATATGATATGTGCGTTGTTAGGTTACCGAGTAAATAATTAATAATATATAATTATATATAGTATTTTACATTTTGTTTACCTATAAGAAAGCTAAAAGGATCTAACCATCCCAATTTCAGAGTAGATCATTGGTTAGCTCCATCGTATTGTGCAATCTCTCATTAGTCCAAACCTTGCGAATACCGTGATGGCATCGAATTAGCGATTGGAATGCGAGCGTTTATAATTTACAATCGTAACAGCAATTTATATTTTGCCGTTTTATTTTGTAGGAGTTAGATAGAAACACGAATAAAAAAGACTGCTTAATATTTTTAACGTTCTGAAAGGTGCAAACTTAACTACGTCAGGTAACAGACTTTAAAGTATCTCAGGGGTTTTGAAACTCTCGCTTTTGTGGCCTTTCACATTTTTGCTGGAAAATACCGTACTAGCAGAAGCGCATGGGTTTTCTGGCAGAGAAAGAACAGATGAAATATAGTGGCCAACTTGTGGTGCAAGATTTAGGGCTACTAAATTAATTTTCAGTAATTGAATTTTGAGGTAATGCCTAAGGTATATAGATATTCTCTCTGTTGCAAAATCGTTAAGTCTGAATAAACGCATGGTTCAAATCGATTTTGTCACATAGTGTGCAAGCACTTTCATTAGTGAATCGGCTATAATGGAGCCATTCAGATAAGGAAACAGTACAATCTTACTGAGATAAGATCAACCATTCCTAGTGGGTCTCCTCTGTTATCTTTTATGACATGTATTAGCCAATAAAAATATCAGAATATTTATGATTGGTTCCATTTAGATAATTGAACACAGCCATACGGGTGTTAACCAAAAAAATAACATCCTTATATGATAATCAGTGTCCAGATCTCTCGCTTGTTCGGAACTCAAAGAGAGCAGCTTATTTACATTAATTAATGACGATAGCTATTATTTACATCGTAATATAACACCCCTTACTGATCGACCTCATTGTGCAATTTACACATTCACACCCAAGCGTATCAAAGTATCTATCACTTCTGAATTAGAACAGAGATATAATTATTACAGCCATTTACCTAGAGTTGGTATGGGCCTTCTATAGGGCCTCTCACCAACTGAGCCTTAAAGATAGATCCGATCAAGTGACTAACATTGGTCTAGCAAAATTAACTATTATCAGTTATTTGATAGGAGACACCGACAGCTGTGTACAAGTCAATAGAACTGCTACAGTTTATAATACTCTTACTATATGCAATTGCAGCTGTTACTTGTATATTTAATGTGCAAGTGCGGTCTCAACTAAAATTTTTTAATGCAATTGATTGTTAATCGTAATCGTTGTAGAGTTATAATTGCCAATTGCAGTTTCGCCCATCAAATATTTCAAGTTCGGGTGAAATATTTTATCGAGGCTTGTCGATTAAGCTCTCATGCTCCGTCTATCTATCCGACATATTATTGGACAGTATATCTTGGAGGCACCTAGATTATAATAGATAACCTCTATTGGATAGATGACGGATTGCTTTATCACAGAGTGGGTGCTACATGTAGAATTTTCAAAGAAGTTAGTTATTTTATTCTAGATCATCGAAATTATCTGATTTCCTCATTAAACGCCATAAAAATAAAAAAATAAAAAAATAATTATGTAGGTATAATAAAACAAACACTTTAATATAAATTAAACCAACTAAAGTAAAAATAAACATGCCATTTAAATTTATTTCACCAGTCTTCGACAGGAAACTGACATACAATAAGTTACTCTAAGGAGCCTCACATCTGAAATTTGGCAGAAATACCGTAAATACATGATAACTACGGAGGGGTAAACCATACGTTAGAGTGGATATAGTTTTGTGTATTTTAAGTCTACACAGGCTGGTGAATGGGCAGAGAAGTTCCATAGGAATTTCACTACTCCTCAAGTTATATTAGACCAAGCATGCGCGGCTCACAGTATTCTTCTTCCTCTCTTGTAGTAGACGCTAAAAAATGGGAGGAGAAACAAGAAGAATCCATAAAATCACCTTTGTTCGGCAGTGTTCCTACGTTTAATATATCCGAACCGTTGCCTGTAGAGCGTACTCTCACTCCTCCTTCTTCTCTACT
>NAOQ01000190.1:11419-34439 GCA_002751075.1 Ichthyophonus hoferi | reverse complement strand
CTTGGTGAGAGGGGAGGCGGTAAAGGGACGGGTCGGCCGGGGGGACGTTGGCAAGAGAGGAGAGGAGAAGATGAATGAGCATGGTGAGATAATCTGGAACGTGGGATAGGTGGGGCTATCGCAGGACAAAGGCGTGGTGAAATGGCTGGTGGACTCAGCGTAGGAGGTGTTTCTTGTAGATAAATGTCAGGCATAGGTGCTAATGGCTGGGATTTCTCAAAGTTATTATCTACTGGCATTTTCACAACACGGGATGGAATGATGTCACTTTTTGACCTCTGGAGAACACCTCTTTCGTCAAAGGTGAAGCTGCTAATGCCTTCCTTAGTTAAATATAAATAATCACTATAGTCTGGTGGTATGGGTAACTGGCCTAAGCTCCTAAATGCATTCATTGGATAATTATCAACGCAGCTTCGCCTAGTGAAGGGTAGGGAATGTGTTTGGAAGAGAGGGGTGGTTGGTGGGACCAATAGGTGTGATGTCTCATTTATAGTATTAGGTGGGACAGGGCTCATAGGAGGCCCATAGCAGGGGCATGGTTCACTACTAGTACTCAGATGCCGATTGGGCTCTTCGTCAACTTGTAAAGGACCTGATAATGATTGTTTTACCCTCTCTTTTGGTGGGTCGGGCGGAAATAACGTAGCACCAGGCCGTGTTTTGCTTTGGAGTAATGGTGCGCTAACAGCAGGTTTTATTTCAACATCAGCATGTCGTTCCTTAAAATGACGGTTGTATTGGCGGCGGAGACGGCCAAAAGGTAAGAGCATTCGAGCTGATTGTGTTGGGTCTAATTGGGGTGCTACCGGCGGGAAATGGTGTAATAACGTAGATACCTCTGGCTGAGTGGTGGAGGTGTGTTGATAAAATATAAATGAACCAATCACAGGAAAGAGGAAAGTCGATTTCTTTTGATCAGAATAAATAAATTAACATAACTACATCATACCGTAACAACTTCATTGGTCCATACGATATATTAATCCTTAAATCGTTATGGTTATTATCTTTAGCGATACTCCAATCATTTACAAACCCCTTTGAAATTTAATACGAGAGATAATTTAATGTCAAGGAATATTTCAAAGACTATCATATAGATCATAGATTTATATATCTATCTACCCAATAAAATGCCTTACCTGGAACCAACGATGGGACAAGGCCTGTTTAGCACTTAGCCTATCACCTGGATTACGACGAAGGAGTCCTTTAAGCAGCTTTTTAGCTGTAGAGTATGTATCATAATGAGTTGGAACTATAGGTAATGCTGGTTACTCTACACAATGCCTTATCATATTCATCAACATAATTAAGTGAAAGTCTTCTGTCAAGAACTATTTGTATGAAAAAAAGAAAAAAAGAAAATAGACATGCATAGCCATTTCCCACCAAAAAAAACATGTGCACATAAAGGGACATATTAATAGGAAAGTTACTAAGAGAATGAAATATAAAGAGAAAGAGAAAAAGGGAGAAAGAGGGAGAGAAAAAATATTAAACAAGTAAATATGTATGATAATATGTACGTATGTACCTGTCAATGTGTGGTTAGGCGAATGCAAGTGGAAAAGAAAAAGGAGGAAAGGGCAGGGTGAGATATGATATATAATCTAATCTAATCTAAACTAAACTAATCTAATATGAACCATATCATACCATCGGAAGACACATCAGACCAACCACTACTTATGTTCAATACTACATCTTCAGGTCTTTGAAATGGTTTATCAGTATGGGACAAACATTGATTAAAGTCCTCTCCCGAGAGCCTGTAGGACAAACCCATATACCAATTGGCATAGATATATTAGTTGGTACAGGTATGTTTGCAATGAAGCAACCTTTGCTAGTGTACAAATGAAATTAAATGCTAGAATGATGTTGTGATGTCATGTGATGTCATGCATGTAGCCCTTTCTAGGTTTTTGGTTTTTTAATTACCGGCATACGACTAATCGCGAAGAAATATTGTTTTTACGAGTGTTGCAGTATATAATAATTTACCCTTTTTAGTAAGAGTGTTGATAAATATGCTTTAGCAGCAGAAAGAAAGAGAAGCCATCTAAGTAGTATAGTATATAGATAGTATAATATGAAAGGTATATTGGTGGGCTACATGATAAGAAATATATAACTATTGCTTTTTTCAAGTCAGACCATTACAATAAATAGCACAAAAATAGGGAGAGTGAGAATAAAAGAATGGGATAAGAACTGAGAAGAGGATATAAATATATAGATAATGCCACATAATCATAGCTAGAAAGAAGTTAGTGATATGTTTGGCGTTGGCTGAATCAGGCCAAACAGCGGTGTATAATGTATAATGGTAGGACGTACATAGTGTATAGAACGCCTCCCAGAGACCACATGTCGGCCATAGAGTCGTGGCCTTGTTTAATACATACCTCAGGTGCTGCATAGAGAGAGAGAGGGAGAGAGCATAGTTAGAGATTTGACTTGTTTAACCACATAAATAATTGCATATATATAACCATAAACAACAGTAAAATTCGATACAATATAGTACCACCTAATGTATGTATGTATACATGACTGCATCAAATAGTGGTCAATACGATTGTAATATATATATATATATATATAGATATATATATTATATATATTTAATTTGTATTGCCATTTACTATAACACAGGTCATCATTAGGTATTTGAGAGAAAGAGAAAGCAAATGTAAAGGCTGGCAGAGCGAACACAGGTAAATATTAAATAAAAAATAATGTATAGAAGGGGCAACCTACCCATATAAAAATCACTGCCCATAACACTTTGTGCAACTGAGAGTTCATGTAGTGTCTGTAAGTTTAGTGCATAGTATAACCGGGTCAATATTTTCATTCATTTTCTATATATACAATGTCCAAGAAAAATATACAATGTTATGTTATTTTATGCATCTTTACTATAACGCTACAGACATGCAAATAATTATATCCATACGTTATATATATATATATATATATATACAAAGAAACTCACACCATATAATTCCGTACACCAATATACATCTATAAGTTCTACTATCCAAAAAGAAAAAAAAACTTACTCTTGCTACACCAAAGTCAGCAACCAGTGTACGTACACGATAGGGATCACATTTCTTGTCTTTCACAAGAATATTCTGAGGCTAGAGAGAGATATATATATAGTAATGATACAATACATACACAGTTAGGTCAATTATGGTCTATAGACTGTTATATGAAGACCTTTGTGATATACAATACGTTTAAATAAAAGGAAAAGTCATAATATCAAACAATGGGAGGTGTGGTTGATGGGATGATATGAGCGTGTTTTGTACTGTTCTTTAATTATATATATATATGTGATTTGTTCAGTGATTATTATAGATATGACTTCATTTAAACATATATTAATATATCTTTGTCCAGCCAAATGTTTTTACAAGTTTGTAATATAATATAATACAATACACCACAATACACAATACTACACTACCATATAATCCAATCCAATCCAAATCAACAAATCAACATAAAACATAACAATACAATTAATTATACCTTTAAATCACGGTGTATAATGATTGGCTTAAGGGAGTGGAGATAATGGACAGCCATGAGAACCTGCCACATAATATAGCGGGCATTTCCCTCTGTTGGACCAATAGAATGTCAATAAAGGCAAGAGAGGGGGGTAGAGGATAGAAGGGAGGATCATTATATATATATCAACAACGGAAGGGTCAAAGTGGAAAACTAAAGTATAGTTTAGGTGCCCAAGGCGCCAACTACAAGCTATTTCAATGTAAAACACAATGATTAACAATACCATATTGTTAACCGTATATAACGTGCATATGTATATAGGATAGCGTGTATAATAGTATGGTAACAGAATACAATATTTGCAGGTACAGTCGCCACAAGGACATGGCAAACATAAGCATCAAATGTGTATAGTCATAGTGG
This sequence comes from Ichthyophonus hoferi, assembly GCA_002751075.1. Lineage (NCBI taxonomy): Eukaryota > Ichthyosporea > Ichthyophonida > Ichthyophonidae > Ichthyophonus > Ichthyophonus hoferi. The sequence goes on along the minus strand of NAOQ01000190.1, from coordinate 30,476 downwards.
TTATATAAATATAATATGGTATATATCATCCTGTAAAAATTAAAAATAATTAATAAACCAATCATACCTGCTAGACCTAATCGTCCAGATACAGGCGCCTGTGCCTCTGCAGATAATCGTACCTTGTTATAGTTAATTTTAAAGCCTCAATGTACACACAATGTTAAAATTAAACTGTGGTCCAATAATATAACTCTTATTACGATCAAACATCAATGAGCATCGATTTATGAAGTAAACAACGCGCAGTGTAGACACGGTAGGACGCATAGGGTAAAGCTAAAAACATTCAACTTCATTATCCAATTACAAACTCTCATTATATTATAAACCATTAACACCTTCCTCCCTTTACGTCCTATTTACTTGTTAAGATAACGTAACATAACATACCACGCATTGAAACAGACACACAAACAAATCGCACCCTATTGCTATGTATGTATGATGTTAGGGATAGAAAAAAAACCACTGACCCAATAGGATGTCTCGCAGGGCAGATACATCCAATGACATATCACACAGCTCCATGACTACTATATACGTCTTATCGCATTGATAGGCTGCTATGGCCCCCAGAAGGCCCCACTGGGTGTTGACAGGCAGACGGGGTTATTATGATTAGATAGTCATATAGGTACGTAGGTATATATTATATATTATATAGTCATATAGTTAGAGAGTAATGCAGTTAGATAGTAACACAGCTACGTAGGCATATGGTGATATACATAGATATCTGATATATACACTTTTTAGCCAAACCATATGCAGCAAAAGAACTTACGTGTGCCTGTATTTTCTCTGACCCCAGCAGCTCTATCTCCTGTATTAGCTTCTCTGTTAAATTACCTCCTAGTCTGTAGATAAACCTCTCAACATAAATCAGTGCATTTTATAAACACCCAAAAAAATCCTCTCCCATCTTCCAATCAATAATCACTAATTATACTTTTACTATCAACAAATTCAACAACTAAAATAGAATGACGTAGATGAAAAACATAACGAGTAATTCAGAAAAAAAAAAACAGATTAACCACATTATATCTATATGATGCCCCATATATCACATCTATGTATACATATTGGAGTACATATGCATATGTTTCAAGGAGTTACAGAACATATATTATATTATCAGCTATAACACACGCAATACAAATACATATCTACCATCTATCAGACATACTGTAGTCCTGCAAACCATAAGGATCTATATGTGATCACATAGCCGCGCCTTATTATTTAGAACATATGATAATAAATTGTTTTAAGGGAGAATAAACAATGTGTATATGTAAGAGAGAGAGATAGGTTGAAGCTGTTGCTTACGATATATAGTTTTTAATAAAGATAATCTTGGCTGCATAATTGGAATTGGTCGATATTTCTTTACAGGGAAAGACTGAACCAAAGCATCCCCTGTAAGTAGGAGAAAGGGGCAGGGAAAGAGGAGTAGAAAGGGAAGGAAGAGGGGAGAGGGAAAAAAAGACAAAGGGGAATAAGGGGCATAACATGAGCAGATTACTATTAGCAATATAAACGGTAATCATATAGCATGTTGTGGTATGATATAGTACGATATATCCCTACTTGTTCCTCTTGCATAACTCCCTCTAAACATGCCATTTATATTTAACTAAGTATCGTAGATCGACCCAAAAACAATATAAAAACATAAATAACTTATATTATGAAAAGGAAAACATAGGGAGATCAAAAAACATGCGTATAGAGTATAAGGGGAGAGGATAAAATATTAATAATCTCTCATTAGATGTAAGATTGTTTTAGCAATCACTATACTTTCCCCAACGCTGACCCCTCCAGCCTGTAGAACTTCGTAATATTATTATGTTATACAATAAACACGTATATCATGTTATCTAGCGACACAGAAACAATATTTACTTATAGGTTTTTTTTAAGACCTTATATGACAGAAAGTACTTACTGAGCTAGCATTGAACTATAGTCTAATCGATATTTCTCCTTAAAATCCACCTCATTACCAACTACACTTGAGTCTACATTGTTCTTTTGAGACATGCTTGCGCCTGTAGGTATAGGGGGTATTGGGGTGTACAAGGGTGCATATTAATACGAAGTTTGTAGGAAAAGATCTGTTGCAATAATTATCTTCTTCAATGATTATTTGCATAGACTAGAGCTCTACGTAATAAAATTTGTGTATTTGATATAATACTGTAGGTTTTAGAGAAGGGATATTTATATAATTTTAATAATTACCTAGATATATTTTCACTTGTAAAAAACATGAAAGCACATAATATTAGAGATCACAGTAATACATTTAAACAAAGGCCAGTATATAAAGAGCAAAGAAAATCACAATAGGGTGTTAGACAAAAGTAAGATAGGCGGAAGAAAACGAGAAGTATGTTCTGAAAAGGTATCTTGGAGGGAAGGTGGTATCTATAAGTTTAAATAATAAAGGTTTAGTGAACATGCCGTTGAAAAATAGTATTAAGTAATAAATGGCTAGAAAGTTAAAAGAATAAATGAATGGGAAGACGGAAGAGCAGGACTTGTGTGTAGTGGTAATGTGAAATTTTGAGTATAAGAAAAATATGAACGATAAACGACGAACAGGATAAGGTTAGGATAAGCAGAGCGCACATAAAATAAGAGGACTGACTAGGAGAAAGAAAAACAACAACAATAAACAAAAAAAGAGCAAAGAACAAATAAACTGATAAACTGAAGATTCAAGTCGCTGGGAAGCGAATAGCCCTCTCCGTTTTCACAGTTTTGGAGTATTAGCCAGTTATTTAATGTTTTATAAAACAACCTTAGGAGCTCTCCTTGCCCCAATTGTGGTAGCCTCTTTGTCACGCATATATATCTATATATAAAAATCTATAACAACCAGGTTATTCTTCACCGCTTATTTAATCTCTATTGTCTATTGTGCAGTTATTAATAGAAACTATCCTTGGGGCCAAAAATTATTAGGCTAGGGAGATTGTTAAAATAGTTTATGTTTGCTACTATCGTTTATAAATAACATGTGATAGCGTCTCTGAATTCGTGTGAGAATTCGTGTTACTATTTATATGTATAAAACGTTACCAATTAAAGAAATATATATATATATATATATATAAATATATATGTATATTTATACTTCATGATATTTGTCCGAAATTTACAATGCAATAGTAGTATTAATTATTAATTTTTTAAAAATTAAAGCATTAATTACTGCGTACAGATATTATAAATATGCCAACGAAGTATATTTATATTACTACGTGAGAGAGTTTGGTATTATTTTTGAAAAATATATTACTGCTAATAAATTAAAGTATATGTTTGCATATATATATATATTTATGTATGTTTATATTTATATTTATAGTTATATTTCTATATATAGAGATCTTAATTTAATTTTGCCTACTAAATAACGGCTCATACAACTTGTCTTAATTTAAATGCACTCACTACCATACATGCATACTATCGTACTTATGTGCACGTATGGAGTAATGGTGTAGAATGTCAGAATGGTGTCGAATACGGGTATGTGTATATAGATGTGTTATTACTGTTTTCTTTATAAAATAAAGCCAGTACAGTCTTTTTTATTTGCACATCTACCAGATTTTTATTTTATTACTATACTGTTTTTTTAACAGTATATTTCATCAACTTGTTGCGATAGTATATTATAGTCTATTATTGTACAGTATAGTATATTTATTATAGGTATGGGATGCAATATTCAACCAAGATTGGGAAAGAGCTCTAATAGAAATAGGGTTTATATTGGTTATAATATAAATAATATAAATATACAGTAATATAATCTAATATAATATAGTTAACGTCATAATATAAATAAGAAATAAAAACATTTACATTCCGTTTTACCATATCTAATAAATTTCAAATGATACTGTGCTAGATTTGGCGGAAACTTGTACAAGTTACTCTGATATATAATTAAAAATCATGACAATAAAAATAGCAATACAGAATATGGAGGCGTGGAACAACTAAAAGTATTGTTCTGTACCCTATTTATAATAGGGATGGCCTAGTAGGGAAAGCTGTGCAATATAGTCTTTACACCTCAGTTTATTATTTACATAACACCCTTTTTTGATTAATACTATCACACATTATTTCTTTAATTATATTCCCTAAGCTACTGTTATATAGCAATTACTCTCTTAATTATCCGTATAGTATTCAGTAAAATTTCAACTAGGTGAAATTTATATTAAAGTGTTTTATATAGTTCCAAGAACATACATTTCGTGGCTATAATAATACCACCTATACTGAATCTATGGGCAATCTATATATGTCTTTATAATCCAGGTATCAAGGACTTTAAGCCACACCTCTTTAAACAAAACACATTCTTGCCACCTACTTACTGTATATTTTGCGGGGAACTACTATGGGGCTTGAAGAAACAAGGGCAAATATGCCGAGGTAAGGGTTGAAGTTTTGCAAATCAGAACTGGTTTTTGTGAGTGTTTGTACTGTTTTAAAATATTATACTAAATGTATTATTTTAATTCAAGGAGTCTTGGAGGTGTGTGTTTCTTTTTTTATGTTTTTTGCATATAAGCGTTTATTTGTATTTGTGTAGAAGTGTGGGTGCAGTTGTCAAAGGATAACTATTTTTTTCTGGGAGAAGGGAGGAATGTTTTTCCTTTTGCACATGTGAATAAGTAAATAGATGGTATATATTATATACTCATATATTGAATATTTGATATGAAATGCTATCATGATAGAATGCAAGGCGCCAGCCCATGAGTATTGTGTTACTATGAACACAGATTCACCCTGTAATAACTTGCTTCTTTCTGATAAACCAAAGGTGGGTAGGGTTTTTCAAATAATTATTAGAAATTTTTTAGTGATGTTTCACATACTAAGATACACTCTCTTACAATATATTATATTAATGTATTATGTTGCACTACAAAATATTATCTTATAATGTGTTGTATTATTGTATAATATTGTGCTACAACACATGATTTTTTACTATACTAGATGATACTCATACTTATCTGAGCCAAGTCTGTTAGTTTTTTAATAGCCTAAAAGCGTGATTTTACTATTAGTATTTGACCTAAAACATCATATAGAGTAATAATTAATTAGAAAATATTATATAAAATGTAACATAATATATGGTATATCATATGAAAATATATATTTTCATACACATATGGCTATCCCTATACCTATGTTTATATATACATATATACATATAGTGATAATTACATAAAATAGATCAAATTACTCATTAACATTATCCCCCAGGCTATATCTTATCCTAAAGGGATATGCAAGGATGGGCATTATTGGATGTAGGTGCTCTATACTCTATACTCTAGCCATACCCCTCTGCCTAAGTATATACTTATCGCGAGAGAGTGTTGGTTTGTGTAAGGCGGTGAGAGAAAGATATGCTATGATAGAGTGTATATAGTTATGCCGGGAAGTGAAGTGAGGTTCATACTTTATGCGTCTATCTATGGTCATGTGTTACACGTACATATACATACATAAATACATTTGTAACTGTCCACCTATGTTGATAAGGATATGAATAATCCGCAGTGAGAGCACGATTATGCTATCTACTTGCCATCAATGTGGTATGGTGATTGTCAAAGACGGATTTAAATGTAAACGTAAGTATGCTATCCTATCAGTAAAAGTTTGTTTTTTTATTATAAAAAAATCTTATTCTGGTTATCAGACTATATAGATATATTATTTTATTCCATGTTAGCTCATTTTCATTACTGTCTTTCACACTCTCTTTAGCTGTCCAGCAAGTCACATGTACTCTTTATATCATATTTTGAAATCACAGTATGCGCTAACCATATTTTAAAATTCCTTTTCTTGTATATATCCTTACACTTTATACGGTGAATATATGATGTGTGTATGCTGCTATTGTAGTTGCAATCTGTCTTGCTACATCTCAGAATGAAATGATTTTCCTCCATCGACCTTTAGGGAAGGTATCTATTATTAAGACCTACTATATATTTTACTATTTATTATATTTCAATTGTTTTTACTTATAGATCTCTCTTTCCTTTATTGGTGCTTGGTAGTTTAGTTCAGTTTATGTATCACTTTGTGCTTATATAGTATTATGTTTTTTTGTGATCCTGTGTTTATATTTATATTACACATCTATATATAGATTCTTTTCTATTTTTATTTTTTATTAAAAAAGTACTTGATTGTAGTGGGTTAGGAATTTTCAACCGATATATGTGACTAATGAATAGGAAAGTATATCCTACGCCCAATGTTTCTGAGGTACTGTACAAATATATTTACATCCTAAACTATGATTGGATTACAGAATGCTTTAGAAAGGTACATCGACCATGCCATAAAGTAATGCCAGTCTGTGAAAATTCACGGGTAAGCTAATCCTTTGATTGGATCATTAAAAGTCAAGCCCATGTCTTGATTGGGTAATTTTGCTCTCCTTCTCGGTTTTATTCATTCTTTTTTCTTTATTAACAACCAATAGTATGAGCCTCATAAAATGAGACATGTCGAAGTGAATGCTATTCGATCACATATCCACTAGTTTCCACAGACGTTTGCACCAATCATTATTAGTAGTTACTTTTAAAATTATATATATATATATTTGTGAGTTGTGTGTGTAAGGTTATGGATGTCATATATATCATACGTGGTATGGTGTATATATGATATGGTACGGCACAATAAAGTTGCTAATTGGTGGTGCAACAATTAAAACCATTAAATAAAAATTATTAAGACAAGTAGAAGCATTCTAGCCTATAAGTATTCTCTGTTTTATTTTTAATTTAACAGCGCATTGATCTCATTGGGGAGACATATATTACTTATACATTAACCCCATTTTATACTGCTATATTCTACATATCATTAGCTAATTATTTTTAACCATCTGCTATCTGCCAATCATATACCCCCTATCCCAGGACTAATCAACACCCTCCCCCTCCCCATCCTCTTATTGGCCCATCTCCATATCCAACCATCTTATTATAAAGGAAGGGTTGCATTCTATGATTAGCCAACCAATGGATAGGCCTATGAGCCCTACCGATGTTCATTGGTCGCATGTACAAGCGTCCACTAATTTGAGCCGGCGCAACACTGACAGCCCGAACTTATTGCGCACCATATTAGCTAACCGGACTATATCTGAGTTGCCCTTAGAAACTACATCCCTTCCCTCCACCCCTGTCATACCGGCCAGACATGCCCGTTCCCTCTTACAGGCCCCACCTCTCCCTCCCTCTCTCCCTCCTGCTATACCGCCCCACACCCGTTGTTTTATAGAGTTTGCCCCTGACTTGCCCCCGGCTCGTAGATCGATTGAAACTCCTAGACTCTACCCACGATCGCCCAGTGCTCCAAATCTACAAAGCCTCGTTGCTACTTTTGAACATAAATATACAAGGACAGAGCATATTGGATCGTAAGTAGTATATATAATATACACGAAAAGAGACTGGATGAGGGGATGCTATATAATCCAATGATAGTTAGGCGTTTGTTGTATAGTACTGGCACATGTCGGGTATTTGCTTTTGTGTACTTTTATTTTTTGATTGTTTTGTATGTTTACTTTTGTCTTTGCATGCCAACATTGTGGGTATAACAGCTATGTTATATGGGCCTTGAGCTATATTTGTTATTATATATCTATTCACACTTGGACTGTACGCAGGATCATATACATGCATAAATATACTTATGTATATACATATTTATATACCTACTTTTCCTTACTTCTCCAATAGCTCAATACTTCCTATCCTACTATCCTACTATCCTACTATCCTTTTCTTCTACTATTATACCGTATATTTTCTGTAAATCATCTATATACAATCATATGGCTTACGTTTTATTACACAGCTACCTTATTCACCATACTTTTATTAATATTAAGCCTATGTTTTGTTGTAGACTAACATACAAACTGCAACTCGTAAACAATGATTCCACACAATACATATATACCATTTAAACTGGAAAATAATTGATTATTCTACGGTTAAAATATACGTTCTCCATAAGTAGTATGTGAACTTGTTTGTTGCAATGAGATATATAATCTCCGTAGTGTTGTGTACTTTTTTTTTTTTTTCCTAGTATAAATCAACCAGTACAACATCTATAATTCTTTGTCTCCACCATTATTACTATAGTCATATATCATGCTATACTATATCATCATTACTTCGGAAACAAAAGCATAGACATATATATATATATATATATACATGCACATATATTTGTTTTGATTTTTTTATGGTTAGTATTTACTGTACCCAATTATAAGGCTTTGGGTTTTATACGGTTTTAATACTACAAATCAGCCTATTACCTATATGTGTTTAATGACTAATAAATATTGTTTATCTTAATATAGGGGTGCCTTTGGTAACGTATTTTTCTGTACTAATATAGAAACCGGTAAGAAATATGCTGTCAAAGAAATATTAAAAAGAAGGTACGTAATACCCTGGATATATATATGTAAGAATATGTTAATTACTATTATGAAAATAACTGCAAAGTATCCTTGTGTTTGTGCATTGTGTTGTTGTACTATTAGACGGTCTTATTCCCGTACATACATACATACATACATACATACATACATGCAAACAGATATACATACACAGATACACAGATCATTATTTCGATTGCTACAACATTTCCAAATAATAAATAGAGATAAAGATAAACCGATACAAATTCTTTTTAAAAATAAAGAATGATACAGAGCCCATTACATTAGATTGTTTTACCAACGTAATGTCATTGGTCAACTCAGATTTGCATTGCAACGTAGCATGCTCATGAAGTTCAAAAATGAGTGTGAAGTAGTCCTGGCTGTGATACACGTAAGGATGTACACATCTGAGCTTGTTTTTAATCACCCAATAGTTATTGTATGTTAGTCACTTATAGTTCATATAGGTATAAGATGTGTGAAGACGGCATGTACCGATAACTATATAAATAAGGTAGAATATTGACTTGTGCATGCCAATAGGTGATATTAAAATATAAAACATCTTTGTGGCTTTGTAAGTTGGTAGAAGATAAAGCATATATGATAATGAGGTTTTGTATACATAGGTATATATATACTTGCTATCAAACATACTATCATACTATTATATAATTTATACACTTTAAAAAAACAATTCAGTATTTGTACATATTAAATATTTACTTCTATTCACCTTTATTTGCACACTTTAAAAACATAAATTATTTTTTAAAATATATAACACATACCCACCCAGCCACATATTATACGTGCGGTGGAAGTGTTCCAGACCAAAGTGCTTATCCAAATTGTAATGGAGAGAGCCGATATGGATGTGGCAGCCTATATACAACCACCTACCGATGGCAATTACTATAGAAACCCTGGTACCCCACTGCCTCTTTGTAGTTGCTACAGTTTTCTTTCTCTCTTGCTCTACATATATGATTATTTATTTAGTATTATTCTTATACAGTATAGTCCTTTTAAATGGGCTCTGGCGTTGTTTTAAACTTTATATATATATATATTTATTTGTAGATTTCTAATTTTTTACTTTAGTTCAGGTAGAGATTTTCTCAGGAGAAAAAACGTTCATAAGATAGGTGTTTATGTGTATATGTAGGTGCATGTATGTGTATGTGTGTTCGCTCTTTATGTGCGGTATTACTATGCACCAAAGTAATATAAATATATATCATATTACATTATAGTATATCGTTATGCGTTATATTACACTGTAGTACATTATACTATACTGCATTATATTATAGTCTACCTTGTTATTATACTATACATGCTATATTTTATGATACCAATCGTATCACATCGCATATTGATTACTCAATAATCAACCAATAACAACCATCCCGTTCAGAATGGGAATTACGCTACATATTCTACCAAGTTTTATTGGCTGTTCAATACCTTCATCACAGTAATATTACGCACAGAGACCTTAAGGTGAGAACATTAATATATGCATTACTATTGGTTGATATGATCGGAATTGACTCGCTACCCACTATATTATTACGCTATTACTTTTCTATACATGTATATATACACATACTTGTAAGTAAATCACGACTGCATACATATATATAAGTAGACATGTCTATACTTTTTTATTCCCAAACTCATTAGCAATATGTCCGCTTTATTGATTAACCTAATTAACTAATTAGATAACTCCCATCTAGTTGGAGAATATCCTAATGTTAAAATCCGATGATCCTAAGTACCCAATGACTGTCAAGTTGGCCGACTTTGGCTTAGCAAGGGTGAGTAAAGGGGATGATATTTAACCTATAAAATGGTAGTGTGGGAGTTAGATAGAATGCACATAGCGTTGTTTAGCGTAAGTATGTACATATATAGACACATATCAGAATGTATAAATGTATACAAGTATACCCAGAAATATGCACATACATATATACATACATATATATATATATAGCCACACCCCCACCATAACACACATAATACACACACATATATATATATATCTGTATATCTATCGATATAGAATAACACTAAGACTATTCTTTTTAGTGGCTGGATGAAAATGGTGTAGCGGCTACCTATGCGGGGACTGCAAACTATATGGGTACATTACTATATTAGTGCTTTACCTCTTGTTAATAATCATGGTCAGGCTATTATGTATTATATGTAATATTTTACTTGTTATCCTTTCTTTCTTTTTTTCCTTCCATATGATTTTTTTTACCCTTATAATATATATATGTATATCATATTGTGTAGTATAGTAATATTTATTAGCAAACGAAAAATACATCTATATAGTTTCAACATATTTTTACTTACAGAGTTGGTGTGTAAACCATTATATAATTGCTTATGTATGTATGCATGCATGTATATATGTATGTATGTATGTTTACATATATATATGCATGTATGTCTGTATGGATATATGTATTTATATAGGTATGACACAACTAAAAGACACATTACTTTGATATATTTAACTTAATATCCGATTAAAATGATATATATTTATATAACGTGTTTTAATTGGACAGCACCTGAGATCGCCAATCGAATCTACAACGAGCTGGTAGATATGTGGTCTATGGGAGTTATTTTATTCCGAATGTAATGACTTCTTTTCAATCACAGAGTTTTAATATAATTAAATAAGCGCATATACATTTGTACGCACACACGCATACACGTTTTCATATACTAATAACATACTCCTATGTATACTGCTTTGTGTTAGATATATAATGAATACAAATTGATCCAGTTAGCAAAATGAATTACAGGTTTTCTTTTTTTTTTTAAAAAAAAAAAACAATTGTGGGGTTGCCTTATTGTGCAGATTTATTTAATTACTTTAATTGATAAGTAGAGATTCTTTTAATTTATTTTTTATTGGGATTCAACATTCATTTTAGCCTTTTATGGTACTAAACATATTTTAATGCCAAGACCTGGGCCTTATTTCACAGGTTTACTGGCCGGTTTCTGAAAAGTGCCTCAGACCCAACCAATGATCTTGAAGCTTTAAAAAATGAAACTAACCCATTACCTGTTAGTGGTAAGCAACTGGCAGCCTTGCTCTGTAATTGGCAGTACAAGCTACTATTACTATTTAATTTGGTTAATATGTATATTTATTTTCTTCCCCCTGGTGTTTGCGATTAAAAAATTTGAAGTGCTTAACTCATTGGTTTATGTATTATAACAGTGTTTTTTTTTTGTTTAAGAAAAGCGGCTGTAAAAGGCTAGGGTAACATGAGAAAAGAAACAATATAGGGAATATATATATATATACAGGAGAGAGTAGTGTACGTGATAAACATAGTACTAGTTTGCATCAATGTGGATATGTTTACTATATTAAACTTTATTGATTAAAACTTCTGACTCTTACGAGACATATGATGGCTTATGTACGTTTTTATATATATATATATGTTTATATATACTGGCTTGAGGTACCTATATTAAATGAAAACACATTGATCAAAGTATAAACATATAGGACATAGTGTAATTTTTAAAAAGGGTAAGTGAGGTATTTCCATTGGAAAGATTCATTTTTAATATATAGACAGAGCATTTTTTATATAAAACAATTTATTGGAATTTAATATTCACTTTAGCCTTTTATGGCACTAATATTTTTTAATGCTCTACCCTGGGACCTCTGACAGATAAGGGATAATGATAATTATAACATAGTTAGTGTATCTATTTATAAAGGCACAATAGTATTGGAATAAAACAAGAAATCCTATTTTATGGGCATTGGCATTAATTTTTAATCGCTCAATTTAAGTGGTGGACTTGTTGAGTCACCTGTTAGTGGTTGATCCAAATTCACGCTGGTCTGTTGACGACAGCATTGCCCACCAATGGTTCTTCAAGGTACATACCCTATACATCCTATCACCTACTACTGTGCAGCAGCAGCCTTTTTATTATTTTTCGGCATCCATTATTTCTATAGGATTATTAAACATATGCATTATATTTCTTGGTGCATCTTGCTCTGCGTTGTTCATTCTAGTTAATACCTTTGCGTTTTGTAATTATATAGATCACCCTCTCCCTCCACCTCTCATATCTACTTATAGTATATGTTTGCCGTTTACTGTTTACTACATGATTTTAGTCTTTTTAATATTCCTGTGCGGAGGCCACTTCTACTAAGGGGCTAGGTCATAAGCATACCTCGATGTGTCCTATATTTATTATTCTTTGTACCAATGTTTATTAGCCATTGTGTAGTCAAACTGCTTCTGTCTTTTTAAAATTTAAACTATTTTGATTATTTTTAACTTCATGATTATACACTCTGGTGCTAAATTTAACAAAAATGGATGGCCTTAGAACAGGAACTATGCATTGGAATGGTTAGATATTATGTACCCTATACCTTATACCTTATAACCTATACTCTATATATATACCTTGTACCTTATACCTTATATTTTATACCATACACCTTACACGCTATACCCTATATATATTTCCTATACCATATATACCCCACACCCTATACCCAATAGCATACACCCTATACCCTGACCCGTATGTCTACCCTATACTATATTACATATACCCTATAGTAAACCAGACTGATAGTTTGTACTGGCATGTATATTAGTTAGATCTAAAAAAAGAGCAATCAAACAAACAAACGTGTAGCAATCATAGATAATAAGTCTACCCAATGCACAGGACCCTGATCTTTATTCAAGCTTCCGACCATTACCTCTACGGAAAAAACGGACACATTAAACCATACATAGATATGATATGACTGCAGTCATATAGGCAGGCACCAAGGCCTAGGTGCCCGTGCTACTATTAGCATGAATGAATATGCATTGTAAATGGCCAAATCAAACCCATTGGTATCAACTACATATTTTGTATATCTTTATTTGCTATATATTTATTATAGGTTTTCTTATTTCATTATGATTATGATGATTTTATTTTAGTTTATTCTTGACTATGTTTAGCCTGAGAATATGTGTGTTGTCTTCATAAATGGCTTACTTTTTTAAGTGATATCGATCTTATCCATTTTGATTCTAAGCAGTTGATTCCCATACATATGTAGATATGTATTGTTCAATTACTATGGCCAACTGTGATGTCTACGAGGGCAACTTGTATATGAACGCCGAGAATTTTAATTTCTATTGTAATTGTCATTTTGATTTTGATTTTAATTTATATGCTTGTGTTAATGCTACTTTTGCTTGGTATTATTTATGAATTACTAATAGCCTAAATAATGATGTATGTTTCCCTCTAACCACACTTATGCATCTGTCTTTTTCAAAGAATAAACAACTCCAAACGATCAAAATTATGATCTGACCAATGATATAAATGCATTGAAAGGGATCTTACAGGGTTTATGAAGGATTATCTCAGAAAAACAAAACAGTATATACGTTGCATATACATACATATAATTGTATATTACTATTAACCGGAGTTTTACTATTATATACCGATTGTATAAAAAATTTGTTATATAATATAATAGTCAAGATATATATATATATGATGGCTCTATCACAAGATGGTGACAGGTAATCTCATATCTAACCAATAAATGGACTGCAATTAGCCCCTACACCTGTAATTGATATATGTTCGTTTTTATAAATCGTTAATATGTATGGTTGAATGGTCTGAGCATATTTTTAGTAACTAATCAACAATTATAAAAGTCATGCCGAATATATATTTTAAAATAATACCCGGTAATTGCGTGGGATTTATCTAAACAAATATGAATGCAAACTTAGCATATACGTGATTATCTTCCTATAATATTATAGCAATTAATAAATTTGAAAAAGGCCAGTTATCGTTCAATACAGACTATTAAGATTGCCTTGGCTAGCATTTAATTGCTTAGCAAAAATTCCGAACTTTTTTTTTTTCATATGTAGTTAGCATGTGTTGCTTGTTACTGTTCAGCCAATATCCACTCACTAAGTAACAAGTCCTGGATAAGTGTTTTTTTTTTTTGAAGTGTAAAAGAATTATACAGTAAGCTACCTCAATAATGGTATATGTTATATACGTTTATTTATCTATGTTAATGTGATGATTTAGGACTCAAACTACAGAGATTGTAACTTTAGCAAGTATAAATATTATTTACTAAGTAATAGTAAATATGATTCATTTTACAGAGCTTACTGGATTTTTGTTAACATAATTTAATCTTAGTGAGATCGTGTCTTTTTAGTTTGGGGAATAGACCCATATTAAGAAAAGAATCAGACTCATATTGAATCAGATCGGTTGGGGTGATTCGTAGAGTTAAAGCTTCTTCATTTATGTGGTATAGATTCTTGAAAGTCTATTCTATTCGTTGGATATCAATTGATTGCTCTTCTGCTACGTTTACTCTAATTCTAAAGTATCAACAGAGATAGATGCCTTTTCAATATCAATAGTACCTGTGGTTTGTGGGATGAAGGCGTGTTCTTTATGGAGATATTATAATACATCTAGTTCTTTCTTCTTCTTGATGGGCTTTGTTTGTTTTTTTCTCATAGTATAGTTGTAAGAGTCTCATACAGAAAGATGGTTGGTTTATTGGTTAGTTAGGTGCCTGCCAAGGGATTTGGTTTATTGATATTTCGCTGTAGCTTGTTTTTGGCATGCAGTAGAACGTTTTGGCCGCAGTACATGAACTGGGAATGCCATACAGTATTATTTTTGTGTTTTGCAGGTGGAGCAAAGGGAAGGGAAACTGTCGGAAATGGAGACGTTGGTGAGAGTATGACCAAAACTATCAATACAATGGGTGTGATGGTCAAGAGTATCATTTAGCAATAGGCAGCTTTATGTATTAACACATTCTGACTCCAAA
The DNA here is from genome assembly GCA_002751075.1 of Ichthyophonus hoferi. Classification (NCBI taxonomy): domain Eukaryota; class Ichthyosporea; order Ichthyophonida; family Ichthyophonidae; genus Ichthyophonus; species Ichthyophonus hoferi. Next base: position 14,994 of record NAOQ01000190.1, on the reverse strand, counting down.
CTCTCATCAGAATGTAGAAAATGTTTGCCTAAGAGAGGGAAGATGTTCTCCTGCAATAGGTGGCTTTGCAGAAAAAGAGCGTTGCCCTCAAAGATTGCAACTTCATTGTCATTAAGTGTTGTGGTGCATCACTGACCGTGTAAGGCTTTAATAGAGAAAAAATTATATTGAATCCCAGGGGCATAGATAATGTCATGGTGTATGATGTCTCTATCTATAACATTGATGCGTGACCTTAAGATGATTGTACCATAATGAGCAGCATGTATGGTGATTCTGCTGACTAGGTGGAAGTCGAGCTTGAGTACAGTGAAGTTGTTGAGTGTTTCTTATTACATACAGATGTAGCAAGAGCATTCACTGTCAACAAGGAAACCGCTAATCAGAAAATGGTTTGATGGTTGGTTTTTGTCCTGAGAAGGATTGAGCTCTGCTGTTGAAGAGATTGAGAGGTATGGTTGTTGTGTACTTGGGCTCCATGGAATAGTGTGCTGCTATGTTAACATATGGCAAGCGGGATTGACTGAAACAAAATTCATGTTTCAGTGGTTGGGCAGCTGTTATGGGTGCCTGGTGAGAGCATTGCATGTTACCTGTGATGTGAAGAGTGCTGGCAGTCACTCATCTGAGAGAAGGAAATATCTTACCATAGTTAGGGCTGTTTCTGTTAAGGTAACACTAGGTAGTGGTATGGGTAACACCAGGACCAGTATGGAACTGACATGAGAATCTTTTTGGGTGCTGCATCTGCTGTATGCATAAATGATCTCTGTTATTGGCACAAGGAATTGGTACGGAATTAATAGATTAGTTGTCATAGACAGTAGTAGCTTCAGTTTTGGCCATTGCAATGTGAAAGCTGGGCCAAGTTGGTTGAGTGTAAGTTTGAAGTGTATCCAAGGTTAGTCAGAGATGTGCCCAGGTAGATAGAAAAGTAACGAAGCATAGTACTTGCGCAGGGGCAGAAATGGCAAGAGAACTATTTTCAAGGCAATTAGCTATCCACTTTATCTTGTTAAGTCTTTTCTTGGCGTTTCTGAGGGTTTAAAGTGTATTTTGGCTAATTCAGTTGAGATGTGGTTAATGCTTGTCTCGGGCATGGTTCCATAGTGATATTGTAGTAATTGTATTTTTTTGTAGGCCCATTGATTGATATCCAAGGCTTGGATGGATGCATTCTGGCGTTCATCCTGACCAATGAAGTGATGAAGGTATAATTTACATAGTGCTTCATCAGACAATATTTGATTGGTACATCTAAGTTTTGTTGATCATTAAGTGTTGGAGCAACAATGAATTGGTATTCACAATTAGATTGTCTTCATATCATAAGCATTCCCACCTTCTAATCTTGAAGGGAGATTCTGGATTGGTAGTTGACTGAAAAAAATATTTGAAAATGGTACTTTGAGGAAAATATTTGGCAGTCTGATAGGTGATTTGAATTTAAAACATTTTGGTTTGAGTCTGTAGATTAATGAGGTAGGCTAATTGGTGTCCATGGGTATTGTAGGTTTGGTATTTTGTTGACAAATTATATTTAATTATGCAGAAATCTTTTGCATTTGTTCTGTGAGTTGTTGCATCACTTGATCACACTGTATATTTTGTCGTAGTATAGTATTAATGATGTTGTGGAAATCTGATTGTATGTTGCTGTGAGGAGTGTTGTTGTCCCTAGGTGTTTGAGACATGGTACTGTCTTATTGTACTGACATGGTGGAGAAGTTGGGGATGTATGTATAATTAATGTGTGTGGAGTTGATTAATGGAAATGCTGGTGCTGTTAGCAGTGTAATAAAAGAAGTGTGCTGGTGAAGTTGCTGATTGGTGTCTATAGGTTACGGGGAGGTAGTTGAACCAAAAGTAAAGACCTCTTGAGTTTTTGGAGAGAGTTGTATGTCGTTGAGTGGAAGTAATGTGAGAAAGGCCTGTAAACCTATTAAGAAAAGAATCTAACTTAAATCGAGTCAGATCCTTCGGGGTAATTCATAAAGTCAATGATTCTTCACTTATATGGGGTAGATTCTTGAAGTCATATTCAGTTCATTGCGTTATCAATTGATGTTTTTTCTGTTGAACTTACTCCAATTTTAAGCATTTTTCATTCTACAGCATCAGCAGAAATATATGCCTTTTCAATATCAGTAGTACCTCAAATTTGTAGAATGAAGGGGCGTTCTTTATAGAGATATGCTAGAATATCTGATTCTTGCTTTTCCTTGATAGTTTTTCTGTCTTTCTTTCCCATAGTCTAGTTCTAAGAGTCTTATATAGAAAGATGATTGGTTTACATGTCTGATTGGGCATCTACAGATAGATCTGGTTTATTGATACTTCCTTATAGCTAGTCATTTGCATGTTTGAAACCATACGAATATTGAGAAGTATTCAATCAGATTGTCTAATTAGAAATTATACTTATAGCAACTTTATATAATGAACATACTCTAGATAAGCATATACATTTAGGGTCAGTAATTATATTTAGATTGAGAAATAACTTGCTTTTAAAAGTTGTCTTTGAATTAGTAAATCTACTACAAAGGTACCATTTTTATTAAACAATTAAGTTGCAATTAAACGTGTTCCCATGCAGTCAATGGATAAGTAGAGAGAAATGCATATAGATCTAAATAATTTTGGTTATTTCTAAACTATAAAACCAAACCACGAACATTTTAGACCAGTTTTCAATACCCTTAAAGATAATAAATCATTGTCCAACAACGCTATGATGAAGGCTGTTTGTGCAGTTCAAAAGAAACATATTGTATACAGAAAAGGTTAGGAAGCCCTAGCGGAAAGCATATCCCAGCCCACCTGGTCAACTTCAAAAAAGAAAAAAAAACTATAAAAAACCTCAGCACACCCAAGTGACAAGTCATTTCTAATACAATCAAAGTTTCTTCTTACCATCAATGATCAAGAGAAAAGATATCACACATGTCATCCTCAACCCACAATACATTAAGTAAAGAAAGTATGTCACACATAAAAATAGAATGACGTAAAAATCAAACTAATACTAAAATGACGTCACAAAAGTCCTTCTTATTTACACACTAGTGCATGCACAAGTCATAAAAACAAATATTTGTTTAAGGTGTCTCATAAAATAAATATTAACTAAAACAAATTCATAATTATTTACAAGTTATACATAGACAGATTCCTCCATAATGTTGAGTTCATCCAACAATATTTCAAACAGAATATATATATATATATATATTAATATAGAAATTAGCTCGGAGGAGCCATTCTATGAAGAATTATCTCATGTACCCCTGTTCAAAGATATGACCTCATTAACGAAATCATAGGCTTGCCTATTGGTGGAATCTAGTCGGTGATTAGATCCTCCAATGGTAGCCCCACATTGAGGACATTTTGAAGCCTGCATAGCTCCTCCACAATCACCAATAACATATAAATGCCCGTTTGGACATGTATACCAATGACCTTGATGTGTAAATCCTCTTCCTTGACACTCCGGCATAGCCATCCATATGTCATGTTTTTCTTTAGCTGTTACCTCTTCATAAAGCTCTGCTGGTGGGTTTATTTTATTT